>JAWWEN010000020.1:3428721-3453119 GCA_035582955.1 Sycophila texana
TGAACATACCGTAAGAAAACCAAGTAGATACAAAGTAGGTTCAGGTCCCATTGAGAATATTAACCGTAATATCGTCGCTATAACCAAAGGACGAATGGCCGTCTCTTTGCCTAAGCACAAAAGAATGGCCGCTGATGATAACATACACGTCCAGATGAGACCAGAGAAATGAGAATTCAGTTCTGCAACGACAAATAGAAATATTTGTGTAAACAATTGTCTACGAAATCAGTATCTTTGAAGCAGCAAAGTAAAATTATTACTGGGTAGGTTATCGACGAAAGGATAAAAGAAAGCGACGATGATATTGATAAGGACGGCGCAGTTGAACAGGATATTGCTCCAGAGTGACATGTAACTGCTGACCCAAAAGAGCATTGGTTGTCCTCTGAGCTTCTTCTGCCATTTCATTTCGTTGAACATATCCTCCGTTCTCTCGAAAAAGTCAGACACTTTCGAACCCTGATCATCCCTCTCGGCTGTGTGAAGAACACGGATCTTTGTGTCTTGTGTGATGAGTTCGCAAATCTCTGGTATAGGAAAGACAATCTGTTCCAACGTTCGGTCGTGCCTTACAATCTGCAGAAAATGACATTTTTTTATTACACTATACAGTGTCGATGGTGAGATGTCAATATGAACGAAACTCACTTCAATTTGCGCCGTATGCGTTGCATAGTACTGCAGAGCTTTGTTGGTTTTCGGATCAGCCGCGCTAAGTTCCGAGGGCCTCAGCATAGAAGAAAGTTCTTTATTGTGCTGCGCCAGCTGATGACACAGGATGTAAATATTGTGACCGACCTGAAAAAAGTATAAAAATGGTCATTAATATCATACTGAATCATTGCATTTGATAAATGAATTAACACCTGCAGCCATTCGAATACAAAAAGAAAAGAAGAAAAAGAAGTATAAGAAGAATAATATGTTTAACGAATTCATTCTAAGAGGTAATAGATGAAACCTTCACCTCTTTGGGAGAAACGGCATCATCGCCATCGGTAGACGAGTCATCAGCATCTCCGTCCTCGTCCATGGATTCCTGGTGAAAAGCAGTGCACGCCACGTCGACCAATTGCTTGGGGTTCATATTGTACAGTATCCTCTCGGCGTTCTCGCTATCACCTCGGCTCTCCATAATGGCCAGTAGTAGCTTACTCGCGTTGTTCTTAAGCTCCAGTACAAGGTCCATCCTCGATTTTCCCAAAGGATTGATATCGTTCAGGATCAAGGCGGTGATGATGTCCAAACCATTGGACTCGTGCGTGGCAATGCAGTTCTGGTTGTCGTGACAAGGTCCTTGGCAGTACTCGGTCAGTGTTTCCAAAGTCTGGTTTATGAGAGCCACGTTATACTCGTTAATGTAGAGACCTAGAAGACCTAGACCTCCCGTCGTTGAACCGCAAATACAGTCGAGGAACATCAGCGTTTCTGAGACTAAGTTGAAGTTCGTCTTGTTGTTTTGGTTCCGCAGGAAATTCTGCACCGATTGAAGTCGTTATAATGATTGAATTTATTAGTTATTATATAATTCTATCAAATCACGAAGAAAAGAATAGAAAGTAGTCAACAATTAGAACAAATAAATGCAAAAGTAACTTCGCACCTGCAGCTCCCTATTGTGATTCTCGCACAACAGCTGGAGGAATCTAAGGATGGGCTGCATGACGAGAACCTTGGCGTTCAGTTGACCTTCCTCGCGTTCGGCATTGGCACCAGCTCGATGTCGTTCGAGCTTTTCCTCAAGCTTGTCGTCGAGGGGACATACCAGAGCCGCGTTGTTGGCGATCTCCTCGCCAGCGACGAGACTGCGCATGCCACCGAACGCCTGGGCCGTCGAGCCCGCCGTGGCATTCAGCTCCTCCCGGTACTCCTCTGTTATCACAATCCCGTTGGGTTTGCCTGATCGTTTGCGAGCGCGTGTGCCAAACCAAAATCAAGCCGAACGCAATGGCAAACAAAAGAATAAACCAAATCATAAGTCGTGCGCAGGCGATGCGTGTTAAATGTTTATGTGAATTAACGCTTAACGTAGTCATGTTATATTAATGTCAAAGGGACTTCCAAAAATAATACATCGTATGAGAAATAAAAAAGACTTTACATTTGCGTTAACTAATTAATATCCATCGCCGCTTGAAGTTGTTAAAAACTGTACAGCTTTCTTCTAAGTTTCTCTCTTAATAATACATAGTGCAGAGTCGGTTAAAGAGAGGCAAATGATACAAAGTATGAGCAGGTATTGTACCAATTACGATACCTCATTTGTACGAAGTTCAGTTAAGTTTGTATCACGACCAGATGACTTTTAATGTCCTGCTGATTTACTGTATGGACTACTGATAACAAAAGATCTCTACTGTCATAGCGACTATCATTCTCGTGATTAAATTGTGAAAATTTGTGAGCTTTGTGATGTGTTAGTGTACGCCTTTGTGGTTTTCTGTTTTAATTGCGAGGAATTCATTTCTTTTTGTGTAAATATGTTAATGAAGATCATGCAAAATAGCAAATAAACTTTTGCTTTTATAATTAACTATGCGAGATATTAAAGTAACAATTACAGTCTTGTAAATTATGTTATCAACTGCTGAAGTAAAATACCTGACGACCTCTTCTTCGAAAGTTTCTCTACTTCTTTTCCCTGTTCCTTGTCCTCGTGCGCTTTCGCAGCAATGTCAGAAGTGTTCACCGTAACTGTAGCCTTAATCTCCTGCTGCGAGTCTTTCATTTTCTCATAAAACACCTGCCGCAACAAAAATAAACCAGTCAGTAAATGCAAAAGTACAAATAACGTAAGACTAAAAGTTTGCGAAGTAAATATAGAATAGATTGAAGATTGAATTGAACACATTTTCTACTTTCACCTCTCACCTTAAAGAACGACTGGCTTAGATCGCCACCCATGAGTTTCGTGATCATGCTCTTCTGGATGATAGGATTACCGCCTTCCAGCAGTGCGATTCCAAGCTCCACGGCCTCAACAAATATACTGGGCGAGTGTATGCTCTTGATCACAAGCTCGACGACGAGATCCGAGGCACCCTCCCGGTCCAGATGACTCTGCACTTCATGTAACGTCCGTCCGGCTCGACTCAGCATCTTGGCTAAAATTTTATCATATTTAGAAGACTCAGTAGGTCCGTTAAAAATTGTAATGACAATCTGCTCGGTAGTGACCATAATGTAGGCCTTATATTTGGAGGTCAATTCTAGAAAACATTAATTTTTTCAGAGTAGGAATCCCTATTATTACTACTCCTACTGGCATTTTTTGGGAATAAAATCTGTTTAAGTATTAAATTTTTTTAGTGAAATAGACTCAGGCAGGCTCCCTTAATTTTTACGTGAATAAATGTAATTGTAATTGCTTTAATTTTGATGTAAAGCTTACCTCCAGGTCCATGCGTCACCTGCACTGTGCAAGGTGCTCCAATGTCCACATTATCCGGTTTTTGTAAGAATCCCTTGCCGAAATAGCGCGTAAGTAGATTGCTTCTTAATGCATCGCCCTGTGGATATTCGGTTAGCAATAATTAACATTAATTCTTTTTGACTAGACAAAGTGAGGCTGATGTACCATTACACTCCTAGACAAAAATGTATTGTTTTCTATACAAAATCTATAGCTGGCTCATAAGTGATAAACTAGAAAAAAAATTACGCATGTATATATATTTACAAGTGCATTATCTGGCTAGGGCGCAATTAATTCTCAATTCCTTTTGATTCGATTACTTTGAATTGGGGGAAGCCTAAAAAAATAGGTTTACATCTACAGAATGTAGGTACGTTAATTTTGTCATTTACAATTGTATACTTGGAAAAAGCTTTAATTTGCTTAAAAAAATTGTGGATATAACAGAATTATAATTCCAAACAGTAACTAAAAAGCCAATTGGAATAAGTGTTACGAAAATGCGTTAAAATGTTTTATGCAACGTAATATTGCAAGATAATTGTAAATGTAATCAGGTTATATCGAATACAAAGGACAAATAAAAACAAAAAAGGTATATTAATTACGATACTTAGCAAAATAACCATTTATGGGTTAAACTTGCTTAAATAAATAAAAAAAAAATACAATATTAGTTATCTATTAAATATGTCGTGGCTCATTCTTATGGTAGTTCCTTTAAATTTGCAATAGCGTCAAACAATTATTGTATAAACATCTTTCAGATTGTAAATTTCGTAAAAAATTGTGTACTGGTACATCATTAGGTCACAATATAAACCGACAGAAAATATTTACAAGTAGGTACACACAAGAATTTTTATAATATGTATAATAAGTAGATACTAATACATACAATTAAAATTACTTTCAGCAAAACAACTCATGCGCTCTTGAATACAACATTGCTATTCAAAGATAAAGGAGATTTTAAAAAATCGAAGATTATTTTTGTGTGAAAAATATCGAAAATTTGTACATAAAATAATCGCATCAAAAAGAAATAAGAGAAATGATAAATTAATTAATTTAGTAAAAAGTGTTATTAATTTAGAAAATAACGAATCCAAATGTCTTGAGATTTATTAATATTAATGATTATTAATCACAAAATCACTTCTTCAGAATTAATTTGATTGAGTTCTGCAGTACAAGCAACGAACACGAGATTTCTCACACAAAAACAAAAATGTAACGAAGCTACCACAAAAAGTATTTGCTTCGCCAGCGAAAAAGCGTCTCCGACATGCACACACGCATCTCAAAGGAGCTCCAAAGGTATACTGCAGCTAAACGAATGAAAGAATTAAAAAAAAAAAAAAATAACATAAGTATGTACAATGCAGATACTTCGGCAAAATGACAAAAGAAGATTATGAATCAACGACAGTCGAGCTTCCTACGCAGAAAAAGAGGAACACGCAGAAACGAGCGATACAATTAAAAAAAAAAGTATAAAGTAACAACAAGAATTAAGTAAACAAGAATGAAGGAAAAAAAATCGGGCGATCTCGTCGCACGTAGTAAAAAAAAAAAAAAAAAACAAAAAAAAAAGATTGCGCGCTTTAGGCAGATGGTGCGTTGGCGTAGGGGAGGCCGAGTTTTTTTTTGTTCGATTCAGTCGTTGCTTTACCCGCTGCTGCTGCGTGGGATGCTGAAGGACCTCGGCGATGGCAGGGGCAACGGGGACGGTGGGGACGGCGTCGCCGGGCGGAGCGGCCGCCTCCGGGAGCACGACTCCCTCGGGCTCCGGTATGAGCGCGCACAGCCGTGCGTCCTGCGCTCCGCAGCATGAAAAACAGCCTCAACTACAGATCTAGCCTCTACAGCCTCGTTTACTCACCGAAATTTCTCTTTCTCTCTCTCTCTTTTTCTCTTTCTCTCGCTCTTAAAAAAAGGGCGCCGCACTAATTGAGAGGTGACCGAGGATGCGCTATTTCCGCTTAATCACCCGCAAATCATAAACGAACGAACGGTTCAGCCATTTATGAGAATGAACTTCAAGTCAGTCAACTCGGGGATGCACACGGAGGGTGTGAACTCGGAGGCAATCGGTTCTCGCTCGACTGCTGGAGGGAGGAAAAGCCTCGATCGCCTTACCTCAAGAAGCAACAAATCAAGTGGAAAAGGCTTTGCGTAAGACGATCGTGGGATTTCTTTTAATACGGTCGAAAGAACTGAATGCAACCAGTCGACGATGTGGAATATTCGTCACCCCGTTGTGATTCGTAAACTGCTGGTTCAATTAACTCAAAATTTCATGCAACGGTGTCGAGTGAGGATACTGACCTTCTCGCCGTACTCCGGATCTATCGCCATCATCTCGCGCAACGTCCGCAAGACCTTCACGCATAGCTTCTCCTCCTTTTCCTCTAACAGTTTCTCCGTATGTTTTATCAATCTGTTTATGAAAAAGAAAATGGTTATTTGAATGGTAATTTGGTTTTATTATAATTTTTTTTTTTAACGTTTGCATGAAATCGGCCCTTTTTTTATGCATGACAAGTGAATGGAAAGTTAACTTTTTCTTGATAGTACGTTGTAGCGGGAGGGAATCATTCCCTCCTAGGGAGGAAATAATTCCTTCCCTAGAGAAGAAATGACATTTCCTCCCGCTACAACGTACTATTTTAATAGTAATAGACGATTATTCCTTTGGGTGAATTACTGCAAACTTCACCAGCAAAAATAATGGCCTATTTATCCCTTAGTGCATAAATAACTATTTCCTCCCTAGGAGTATAATCTACTAATTAATTTATAATGCATATGAAATGTTAGATTTATTACACAAAAACTAGGCAACTTGTTTAAAAATTAATAATACTTAAAACTAATAATTTAAAGAAATAGAAAAAAAAAGTAGTATACCTTCGAATAAATCCTCCATTTTCGCATCGCCTCCGCGCGTCAGTCGCCAATGGGAAAAGTAGTTCGGGTCTATAAAGAATGTCGACTAGCAAAGACAATTCTGATTGTACTAGCGGTTTTAGTTGTTCTTCCAGCAGTGATACTATGTCCTGCAGTCCCTCGATAATGCTACGATCCAACCGCATCAACTGTGAAAATACATACAATAGTCTATTTAATATATCCTGAACACAGAAATTCAAACTAACTATAAAAAATTGGACCGGGTGCGGACTCGTATAGACTTAACTTGGAAGGAGAAATAAAAATAAAATGAATCGAGTGTACATTTACTTGGCTTTGACTCCGCTCGACTTTCGGCTGCTTGGCCGCCTGTAGCCACTTGCTGGTCTGTTTGGTGAGCATCGCTGCCTTGCTGAACATCGAGGCGACTTCACTTTCAAGATCGGTGGGGATCGCGATTCCCCGTCCCTTGGCTGCAACGAATTTTTCTTAATTTACCGGAAAGTTAAGGTGGATTTTTCGTTATCTGCAATAAAAGTAAACTGACCGACATCGGAGAGGGTGCGGATGCAGTTCTCGACGCCGAAACGCTGACCCGCGTTCAACCAGGGACACTGGGACACCTTGAACGCGGCGTGGAGCAGCTGGACAAATATCGGCTGCCTCGTCTGTTGGATAGAATTGCAAAGGTGTAGGTAATGGTTAAGTGTCGTACGAGACACAAGTAACAGATTTAAAGTACCTATGTTTCTTTGCTTTCTTTTTGTGAATAACATGAAAAACATTTAATTAAATTTAGTGAGTATAAGGTAATTTTATGTTAGTGTGATTATTGAAAATCGAACGATTGTGTTCAACAATTGAAATTCGTGAAAATGCATTTAAATTTATGTCACATATTTTAAACGATAATTTAAGTCAACTTGTGTATTTAGAGTTACATTTTTTTTTTTAACATTGAAGCTAAGACGAAAGTATGGAAATTTCACTTGTTTAATTAAATTATAAAATTAAGCATTGCATACCGGAAGAGTAATATCGTATAATAAATTTAATCCATTAAAATCTGCAGGTTTCTTTTGAAACTTAACGAAATGATTGTCATTTAAAATTTTGCTGCACCCAATTGTTTGCGGTGTATGTTAGTAAAGCCAATGAAGCATTTCAAGTAATAGACTGCAATAGGACCACCACCGGAACTGTTTTTAAAGTTTTTTCGATTCAGCCTTCGCAAATCAATAGTTATTTATGCACCAAGGGAGTAAAATAGGAGATTATTCCCGCGAGGGAAGTTTCCAGTAATTCACCCAAGGGAATAATCACCTATTACTCCAGAGGTGCATATAAAATTTGTCACCCTATTCATGCATAAGTCCACTTTATTTGACAACGATTCAAATTAAGAAATTCCATTCGAAGCTATGGTCTACTAACAAGAAATTAAATTTTTATACGACACTGCTCGGTTGGTAGCCAAATGAACTAGAATATACAGATAATAGTCGAAATAAATTGTAAAGAGCATCTAACATGCGACTAATTGCAGAAAAGTTGCCGAAGTAGTAAACGAAATGTTATCAGACGACCGCAGTGATTACTTACGTATTCCCTGAATATATTATCATTGCTAAGGTCGGTATCCTTGACATTCCAATAGTGCCTGGCCTCGCGCAGGTGTTTCTACCGAAACCCAACACCGTGTGCGTATGTACCGTATTTAGAGAGGCCGGAGCGATAGTGGAGGTAGTAGTGGCGGCGGGTAGTAGTCGAGATTATGGGAACGCCAGTGGGACATGCCAAGAAAACACACAGAACATGCTCTCCTAGTCGCGATGCGCATTAACCAAGCCGCCCATCTTTGTACAGCCAGTTAAGTGTCAAGCGAGCGCGAGACCGAATTTTTACTATCGATTGCAGTGGCGAGCTTATTTAACGTTTCTACTGACTACGGTACACGATTCAGTTCGATGATTTAATGTCTTTTATTGCTCTATTAGTTTTCAAAAAACAAAGATGTTGTAATATAGAAAAAAATATTTTCTTGAAATAAAAATTTTGAGGTAAAGAGTATTTGTTTTTTGCGACGTTTATATTTGCAACATTTGAGAAAATTTAATTTGTCGCAATTTTTACAGCAATCCAAAAATAGAAAGAATTATGTAGTTGAAAAAATAGAAAGAATTATGTAATTAATTGTACTGAAATTCAATGTCTGACCGCACTCGGATTTATCTACTCAAGTATATTACCTACATTTACCAATACACCGAGAGAAGTTTTTTAGTAAAAATTACAAGTCGTTTAGTAAATATTACTGAACTGTTTGGAAAAGTTTTCGCAGACTGATATTTCGAGAGAAACTACTGAACTTTTCAGTAAAATTTACCAAAAATATAGTAAAAATTAACAATACTGTCTGGCAAAAATTTACTACTTAAGGGATTAATTTTTAGTTTTGTTGGAAAATTACTTTTACTATGCCGTACGGATTTTTATTCAATACTTTTAAAAGCAACTAAATTGAATATATTAGTATCATATGAATCACAATTTACAATAGCATTCCAATATTACAGCAATTAATAAGAATTATTTACTTATATCAGTAAATATAAAGTATTAGATTCTAATACTACTCCTATGAGGCAACTTTTATTAAACGGTTGGTTAATGCGATACTATATGAATGTTAAATAAAATTATTTCCATGCAAAGCGAAGAATCACGAGTCGCTGTATAAATGTAATCTGATAAATTAGAAAGAAATTAGTAGTTGGTGGAAAAAAATTAATGAAACTCTTGTGTCACCAAAAAATGAGTAAAAAAAAAACAGGAAAATATGCATCGAAAAATTCTTAATCAAATAAGAGTACTAATATTGTGTATGTATAAATAAAAATTTCGGATCGACAAATATATTAAACAAGATGAGCACAACTTGTATTAAACATTTTATAAGTGTTAAAAGACACATCACTTCTTAACTTTACTTTTTAACTGACTGACATTAAACTATGTGTCTAGCTTCTAAAACTATAACCACTTTCACATTTGGACTCCAACGTCAAATTACCTCAAGTATGATGTACTTCGGATGTGAAGCAAGGCAAAATACAAATTTTATATATCATTATTATGATTAAACTTTCACATGAAACATTGATTTATGCAAATCTATTTGCATTCGCGTCTAATTTATTTTACTTTGTTAAGTGACGACAATGATTGTGAAACTTATTTTTCGTATATGTATTTAACCCGTAAACTTTAAAGGTCGATCCTTAGAATACTCAAAAATGCAAATATCAAATAGAGCGATTTTGGTCATATAAAAAAGCTTGTCTTGTACAGAAGGAGAAATGGACAATATCGAATAAAGACAGGAGATAGTTCAAAAGAAGATATAGATATTACTGTAAATAAACTGTAAAAGACAAGGCTGGGAATATCCTAGTACGTTTAGAAATAGTGTTAAAATAGAAGCATCGCTGGTACCTGGACAGTCGTACTCTGATCAGAGAATGGACTGCTGAAGAAGGTAGTGATGATGTTCATCATGCAATTGGTTACGTAATTTTCCAAAGCGGTATCAGCATGACTCCGGTCGTGGGTCGCCGTAGCTATCAGACCCATGTCGACTATAAAGGAATTCTCGAACAGCGACCACATGTGGTTGGACGTATAAATCTCCTTCATTTCTACTTCCGTGTCGATGTAGCAGTGGTTCAGAAAGTTGATGTATGCTTCTTTTACCTGATAAGCGAGTAATTAATCGATTATTTAAACAAAGTATGTATATTTATATATAAGAATAATGTGGAGTTGTAGAATAATATATGAGCCAACCTCTGGTATGCAATCTGGATGCGACACCATACGTACTATGTCATCGAGAGGTAGAAGGCTATGGCACTTAATTTCGGTATTAACGTTTTTACCCATTGTACAACAAGCTAATAGTTTTACTAATTCTACGTGGTATCTGAAATAGACGTTTTGAAAATCAACTTGTGTTCTATTTGAAGGACATCATTGAAATTGTAAAATGATTTTGAAGAAAAGTTCATACTTTAGTGGACTACTTTCGTCCATTCGATGTCTTTCGGATCTCATCATCTCGACGAAATGATTAATGGAAGCTTTATCGTTGTAGAACACCAAAACATCCTCACCAGCTTGAACGAGCTATTGAAAAAAGTTTTCATAAGTTCCACAAATTATGACAAGCGTAAGATATTTTCATGCCTCACCTCTTGCATCACCATCTCCTGGCACTTCCTGATAAACTGATTTTCCGCCTTAACGATGGTTTGAAGAAACTTAAGGTACTGCACGTGTTTCCCGTGGGTCTCAATGCAGTGCACGAAATGCTGGATCACTTTGGCGTTGACTTCGTTACAGAGAGTCGAGTTGTCCTGGAAGATGGCGCAAACTGTTTGCGCCTCTCTGATGCCGGGATTCAGGAACAGGTCCAGATGCTTGTGCAGCAGCACTTGATTCTGTTGGTTACCCAAGCAGAAGTTCTGCAGGAAATCGTGGGCCAGCCTCATCAGCTCGATCATGCGCACATCCTCCTTGGTATCAAACGGCACCTGCAGAAGGTCCAGGACAATCGTGTGCACGCCCACGTTGCGCAACAACCTCTGCTCGTGCTTTCGGGGCTTGAGCTGTCCACCTGGTAGAGTCTGGATGCACAGCTTATTCATACGGATGAGAATTTGCTGGATCTTTCGGTACTCCTCTGCCTGATCGGCGTGCAAAGGTGGTCCAACGTCCAAGTCGATTGCTGAGCCTACGAATACAAGATTCGTTGAAAACGGAGGAAATATTAATTTTAAACATTGCATTGGCTACCTTTCTTCTCCATTGAGGATAATTGTGGTGGAACTTTTCTCGAACTTGTTCCTTCATCTTCGTCCTCTTTACTACTCTTCTTTTTCTTGTTGCCGTGATCTTCCGTTGCTTTCGATTTGTAAACCCACAGTTCAGATTTCTCTACCGACTGGCGAAGTACGTCTAAGTCCGCTTTTATTTGTTTATACGATTCCACATCACTATCTGAGACCAAAAGTTGAACCTGAAATGTTGCATTAAACGTGTGAGTAATGTTACCATTTTTTTTGCGAGGTTTTGCGAAAACATTTTTGAAATACCTGTTTAAAAGCTTGTAACACTTCTTGCCGCTGACTAAAGTGCCTAAATAAAAGATGCAAAGCTCCAGATACCAATGGTGGATAGTCGTGCATCGCCAAATGCAGCAGTACTCGTAAAAATGTTCGTCCACCTTGTCCGTCCAAATCCAATGCCGCGCATTCTTCACTAATTTTCCAAAATAAATTAATCGCTTTAATAAAACTTTTATTAAGGTTTGTTTTAATGTTATTAAGATTTGGTTCAATTTTATTACAAATACTTTATTTCAGTCTCAAATATTCAATTATTATATCTTCAAATAATAAAAAGAAATTCCATCTTATCATCGGCGGCGCGTACGCCAATATCTATAGAGACACGTCATCTGGTACGCAAGTTCGCTCCCTTACCTGCTGCCGAAAATGCCCTCGGCTTGGGTGCCGATGGACTCGAGATCGATCCCCTTATGACCCAGGTTCATCTCCCCCGCCGCTCTCTCCGTCTCGTCGAACTCCTTCTTAAATATGCACAGCAAACAGGATATCCTGTAGTCCAGCCTCACGTCCAGTATGAACTGCAGTATCTCAATGATCTTGAGCTTCGTGTCCATCACCAAGGGATATTCTTTCTTCGCCGAGGCGGCGGTTTGAGGTCGCGGAGACGTCGTTCCCGCGATCACCTGGCCCGCCGGTCCCAGCGTCAAGTTTGTCATCACTGCACCCATGTCGCCGATGCAGCGCAGCACTCCACCCTCCGCTAATTCAAAATGTTTTTTGAGTTTTTTTTTTAATCATACTGACTGGATGTGTACAACCAGTGATTGATTTCTTACACGCTAAATCGGTTGGAGTGAAATTTCACTCTTATTTTAAAGTTAAATAGCTTAAAGAGTCAAATTTAACTATACAGGAGTGAAATTTGACTCTAATAGAGTCAAATTATCACTCTATACGGGCGGAGTGTCTTAATTTCACTCTACAGGTAAAGTATAATTTAATTTAACACTATTTTTCACTCTAAGAAAGAAGAGTGAAAAAATCTGGTTATAATTGATAAATAATTAATTATTGTTAACATACAAGTGTGAGTTATTTGAAAGATAAGCAAGATGATCAAGTCATCTTTAAGATATTTATCAAGATAAGATAATAAGATAAAAAGATAACAAAAAAAGAGCCCGAAAGATGAAAAGATAATAGATGAGATAAAAGATAAGACAATTATTGATATCATGGTAGAAATGATACATATAGCTCTAATCAGAGTGAAAATCGCACTTTTTTGGAGTGACTTTTCCACTCTATTAACGGAGTAGATGCTATTCACTCCACATTTCACTCTAATTTTGAGTGAAAAAGTCACTCTATTTAGCTCGAGTTGAGGGAGTTATTTTCAATCTAAACTTCGAGTGAAAATTTGACTCCATTGGAGTCAAATTTCATTCTATTTCACTCTAGCCGATTTAACGTGTACATCTATTTATTTATAAATTTACAAAATAAAGAAAAAAATTACTTAATTATAATTGGTGTTTTAAAAATTCTATGACTAAAATAAAATATGATTTTTTTCATCTGCTCGTGTGTTTTAAACAAAACGAAAATTCCAAAAATCAAAGCGAAAGAAGTGTACAATAAAAAACAAATTTGTGATTTTATTTTACACAAGAACGAAAAAATAGTGCTGTCGAAAGAAAAATACAAAAAAAGTACATAAAAGGGCCGAACACTACAAGGTTACCTGAATCATCCGAATCCACAGTTTCAGCTGAATGGGTTAAAACAGTTAAACGAGAAAAGTGGATTAAAATATACATTGGAGTTATTTACATTGGTTTCTTAGTAAAAAAATATTCACGATAAATTATCACTTAAGATACAGATAATCAACCTGAATAAAACACGAAAAATTTAAATAACATGAAATTTACAGACTTTATCTATATATACAAGTTAATTTACATTTAGTTGAATGGTTATTCAAACGTTTTGAATAACAGCTGTGTACTTACAGTCGATTTCTCCCGTTGGTACTTTTCCATCAGAAGAGTCATTCTCCGATACACAATCCAAAATATTAAGTAATGTCTTCGTTAGCCTCAATAAATCGCTAAAACTATAAAATCCAAAGTAGATAAGGTCCCGAGCCAACTTGACTACCTGAAATTAAACCAATAATAATTTAATTCGATTTAAAATACACAATTTAATTGAAATGATATTTTACACATGAAATAAGCATACCTCGAAAGTAAGTTTATTTTGTTCTTGATCAGCGAAGGACCACATCTTCGCTACTACATTGCACAAATAATCCTCAACAAACATTATAGTGGAGCTGAATTTCGCTCTAACAGCCTCTTTGCTTTGATCGGGCATTTTATTAGTATCATAACTGCGATAAAAATTCAATTTATTTAATTTATTGATTAAACTTCAATGCCCAATTGTGAATAAACTGTCGAAATAAATTTTCAATTTTTACAAACTTACTCGTTGATGCTCATTTTCGATGGAATTTCGGACCAGAGTCGAGCGTACTTCACCGGCGTCACTTGTTCTTGAGGATCACGATCAACGTGCAAGTGCAACATCAATCTGCAGAACGACGCTCGCAGCTCGTACGGTACAGTTTCGTCTTCCATACACCTGAAAGTTTCGAATTGCGAACGTTGACAGTCTGGTGCCTCACGCAAAGTAAATTTTTAATGAACACTGAGAGAAATGTTTTAGTAAAAATTATAAGTCGTTTTGCAAAATTACTGAATTGTTTGGAAATGTTGTCACAGATTTTGCCATAAATACAGTAAAAATTACATCCAGATAGATTAGAAACCAGAAAACGTAACTTTACTAGTTCTGATTACGTTTCAGAAACGTTTGCAAAACGTTAAAATGTCCGCTGAGGTTTCAAATTCAACGTTTTGGTACAGTTAGCTTGAAACGTTTTACTGAAATGTTCAATAATTTCTCTCGAAAGGTCAGTCTGTGACAACTTTCCCAAACAGTTCAGTAATTTTTACTAAACAACTTGTAATTTTTACTAAACAACTTGTAATTTTTACTAAACAACTTGTAATTTTTACTAAACAACTTGTAATTTTTACTTAACAACTTGTAATTTTTACTAAACAACTTGTAATTTTTACTAAAACATTTCTCCCAGTGTATAACTAGTAAGGTACTTACTTTAAAATGAGATCGATATCCAAATGAGGAGATAAATTATTAAGAGCTAAATATTGCCTATTAAGACACATATTGCTGAAAAGATTCAGCTGATGTCTGTAGTAATCTAGTATTGCTGCTGCTTCGATATTACCCATTTTAGCTCCCCGCGATAGCTCAGCCAAAGACATCGATCGCTGCAAGGGGGGATGAAAAAATGTTTTACTCGGAAGCAGATAATTAGTGCTGTAGATTTTCTAAGATAACTAATGAAACTCACTTTCCCATCGTTACAAATGAGGAACACTTCGAATTCTTCGATGATTGTGATATGTGGCTCCTCGTCGTTCTCCTGCCCCTCGACATCGGCCTCCACTTCCAACTGAGTCTTCATCATACTGAAAAAATATTTCATTCCATCGGTCATTATTTTTCTACAAACATATTGAATGACTTGTTTTAGATGTTATCATTCACATGATAGTTCCTACAATAGGCACGATTTCAGGCTATGAACTCATTTTTTTCACGTAGACTTTTATTACGTAGTTTTATTACGTACCAAAATGACGTATTAAAATTAGGTATTTTTTTTTAATAGGGACGAGACTACAACGAGCTTAATTGAGAAAATAATTCCATATGTAAATGGAAGAAGAGAGCTTCTTCCCCTTGTCGCGCACACTGTACTACTTTTTAATAAAAAATACTGCGAATAAAATTGCTTTGATAAACACTTTACCTAGTCTCTATTAATATATCTTTATTCTTATCGCTAAGGACACTTTTGCAGATCAATTCCTGAGTGACGGCTATTGCCTTTTTATTCGATATACAGAGGTCTGACAGGTAATCCAAAAATCTCGACTCCCAGTTGTGCATATTTTTTCTGACGAGACCGACGAAGGTTTCTATTTCCGCTGCAGTGATGTGCTTCTCTAGCAATTTCCTGTTGTTGTGCAGGAGAGCCGTGATGGTGTCTTCGGCCAGTATATCGTAGCCTATTTGCTTTTGCATGAAGGCAAAGTGCTTCGCAATGTATTCCTAAAAATCGATTCTATGGTATGATGCATGCCATACAGATATATGTATACTTAATTTTCGTAAAAATATGATGTGAGCAGTAAATGCCGTACCTGATTTTTTCGATAGTCTTGCTGTGATATTCTAAGGGTACGATAACACAGGCGGAACATGTGCTTGTAAGGAGCGTGTCTTGGATCGTTCAGCTCCTCGATTCTCAGGAATGGACCTTCGCCTTCAGCTGACTCCAAAAAGGGGGCCTAAAGGGCACGTTAATAATTACGCTTCGAAGTGAGCTTTAGAAGCTTTTTTGAAGCGATGCTAAATTGAAATTTACTATTGAAGCTATTTATGGTGACTGAAATGTAATAATAAATAGGGAATATTTTTTTGTTTGGATGTATGAAGCTTTGTTTACATTTATCTTAATAATGTCAATAATTTACTGTCTACAACCGTTATGTTGTCATGAAATAGGATAATTACTTTAACTCGCAAAACAGTACAGTATTTACCTGCAGAATCTTAAAGAGTTGCCCCAGTATGTATTGCTCGCGGAGAAGCTTCTGCCGGTCCCTAACAGGATTCGTAACGATGAGATCGAGAGCCTCGGCCTTGTTCTGCTCGTTCTCGAGGCCCGCGATGAAGTAGACGATGTCCTGGAGGAGGTTGATGACGGCCCGCCTCTCATTATGAGATATCGTGCCTTTCTCCAGCTTCCGGCTGACGGACTCGACGACCTTGCAGGCGTCGTTCGCAAAGTCCAAATCGCGCACCTCCACCGGCGATACGGAGCGCAGCGCGAATGCCTCTTTGTCCTCCTTACTTATCGCACAGCCTACCTTTTTTTAAATTTAAAATTAAGGTATTTTATTTTTCTCGGATTGAGCACATCGACAGTTATGACGTTTATCCCCGTTTAATCAAAATATTTCAGAGCTCATCGTAATTTTTTTTCTAATAAAAAAAACTAAATACAATAAAAAAAAAAAACGAATATACATTTTATGAAAACATTCTCTTCGTGAAAAATTTGAAATTTACCTTGGACATGACAGGCTTCTCGTCGTCCTTATCGATGAATACACTGGTCGAGTGTACCCAGGTGTTGGTGCAAATGTGATGCAGCCTGACGAAGGAAGATTGGGGCACTAAACTGTCGCCTCGGGTGAGCGTCGTCGGGTCCAGCTCGAACAATGAGCTTATTTCGTTGCTGTGCGGTACCGAGACCAGTCTATACACTGGTCCCGAAGGCTCTGTGCAGGTCAATGTCACATAAACTTTCGCTCAACTTCGCTTTTCAATATGTAATTAATTCTTAATAAAGGCTATTGGCTAAACTCGGAAGGGCTTTAAAAGAAATTCAAACTTGGAAATGAAGTTTTCAATTGTAGGTAAAAAAACATGAAAAATATAAATATTGAAAGTCTATGAAATGGTTTATATTAAAACAAAACAAAACTGTTTGCTACTGTTAGCAGACTCTATTAACACATTTGAGCATTAATATGATGACAAATTTTTTCTATGACTTTGCAAAGCCATACCAAAAATTTCGAATCTGAAAAGACTATTGCAGGGCTTCGAAAAGGTAAATATGTCTACTAGCAATAAAAAATTTTGTTTAATTCAATCAATTTCATATTCTTTAAGTGTTTATTTTTAATTCTTTTACATAAAGGTCGTATGTATCCTTAAATGAAAATTAAATCAGTGCAGCTCGCATTTATTTTCGTATCTTGCTTTGAATAATACATAGATTTTCAACGAACCAGGATTTATTTACTTGATTGAAAGAAAAATTCGTACAGAAGTTATGTAGTAGTACTTGTCTTATGTCTATTGCCTTCTTCAGACCATTACGTATCTTACAAAATTTGTACAATAAAATTATGTGATGACATTTTGACAGACTTTGCCAGCTGTCCGCTGCGGGTACTTACATAATTTTAATAGTCGGAAGAAAAATCAGGCAAAGTATAAAAAAAAACACCAAAATGTCATTGCATCTTTATTTAACGTGAAAATTTTACAATAAAATAAATCTTAGTTCGTTAGATTTATTGGTTGCGTAATTAATTAATTAATTAATCTATTTATTTTGATAACAAACGTGAAATATTCCCTGCAGTGATATTAATAGAAATCAAACATTTTGTGTAAAATATAACAATAGGACCTGTAGGTTACGCCAAAGAAAATTTTTTGAAATTATCATAATTTAGGCTACGATGAGTCTAAAAATTTCTATCTGGGCTCATTTTGTCAGAAATGTAACGTATTTCTAGAATATTTAATAGCAAATATAATTTTTATTATAATTTTTAATTTCCAGGTCATTTCTCAAAACAAAATTTTTAGGTATAAACCCCTCAATATCTTTTAAACGTAAGGAAGTGCGTATTCCAATTTCGCTTTTTTGCCTATCAACAAGCTTGGCTGCCCTTTCAAATTTTTACTACGGGTGTAAGTCTCACAGCTGCATTTTTCTTATTTTACGCAAGTAACAATTTTTTTTATCAAATAATGTACTTTCTCCTCGGAATTCGACAAGCAGCTTAAAATTCATATTTACCTCGCTTGCCCTTGATGGTCTCAACCGGCTCGTCAGTATCGATTTCCGCCGCTAAGTACTGGCCCGTCGCTAAGTGCTTAAACCTAAAGAGCGAATTCCAGTGGCCGGCGCCGCCTCTGCACGGATCGTGTTGCACCACCTGCGAAATCGGCAATTTTTCACGTCACGTCACCCAACGATATTCTCGCATGCAAATTGCCACGACGCGAATTTAATTGAGCATTCGCACGGAAGATGAATTATCAGCGCGTCCGTTGTATGCATATAGGGACTTGTTAAATGAACACAGTGGTGCGAGTTTTGACGATTTGTGGTTTAACTGATTAAGAGCTTTCGAAAGCGTCACACTGGATGAGCACCAAATTCGACGGTAGAAGTGAGCGACTGGTGCGTGAAATACGATTTCGCTCATTTAGAATTTGATATCAAAATTATGTTGGGCTGAATCGATTGTCATTGATTGGCGTAATGCTATGGATTTTAGATAGTTTATGTATATAGATATTCAAATTCATTTTCTGAGCTTTAAATATGTTTCGGATATCTAGTCTTATTTTGATTTCTAATTTGAAATTCTTTATTTTATAAATACATAATTGTCAGAAATGTTTACATCTGAGATAGCGCCGAAAATTTAGGTACAACAAAAATACAAAAAGTTTGACTTGTAGTGTTTTTGATGCATTACTTTGAAAATATTCGCAGGAAAATGCCTCGCGAACCGAATATAAATAAAAAAAAATTATTTAAATGTTATACTTTTATTGTATATCTATATAATATGAAATAATACATGTGACTAGATTTTTCACTAATTTTTTAATGTACTTAACTTTTCAATTCAAACTTACTGATACTGTTCACAGGTACATTTCATATCCCTGTTCAATGAACCAAGACTATATTCCAAAAATGTTAATAAAATGTTGTAAATCGCGATATTTAAAAAAGGAATACTATTCTTGACTTTATGCGAAAAAAATTTAGTTGACTACGCAGACTATATGCAGAAGCACACAAACGTGTAAGTAGTAGAGGCAGGAACCGGTCAGACAAGCGGTGAAAAGAACATGACAGGGAATAAAGTCCTACCTCAACTTCCCAGAGAGCTTTGCTGCTCGTTGCGGCCGTCGCGCTCGTTCTTCCTGTCGTTCGTAAAAATACATGCTGCTTCTTTTTGTACTCGTCCATTGTTAAAAACTTCTCTTGCTCCGCATGAAATAACCTGCACAGTAACGTTTCAAATCAGACCCTCTTTTTATTCGCCTTACTTAATAGGCATTTTTAAGAATGAAAAGTACCATATCTTTTTATATTTGTGTGAAAAATTGTTGTCAACAATCGTGTGATCAAAAAGATTATTATAACAATAGCTTTTTTAAGAAGTGAAAGAAGGGTGCACACAAAATTAGAATAAACTACGTTTTATAAGAAACACACTGTCAGAAAAGGTATATTGAAAATTATTAAAATCAATTAAGTTTTAAACTTTTTTTAAGACTAAATCTCATTCCCAATTTTTACATTTGATTTCGATCAAAAACGATTGAAAACAATAGAAGTCGATTAAAAAAAAAATTAATAAAATAGTCGATTAAAAATTAAGCTATAAAAAACAAAATCATTATACGTGCTAACGAACTCACCGTACTACATCGCCACCCTTCAGTATCTCCTCCTGGTTCTCCCGGTGCTCCATGAAGAGGGTGACCTTCCAGGAGGTGGCGGCGCTCGCGACGTTCACCTCCTTGCATCCGGGATTATCGCTGAGCTCGTAGTTGGCGGCGACATGGAGACCTTGTCTACCCGCGTTCACAGGCTCCAGGATCACTTTGTCCCCGACCACGACACTGTCGCCGTCACTGCGCAGCTTGTAGAACGGCATTATGTAGAGCCAGCTGCCCTCGTTGCCGTTCGCGTCCAGGTACACGCGCATCGCGTTCTTCTCCAGCAGCGCGGGCAGCCGCTTGTTCACCGTCAGGTACTTGTTCGACTTCAGGTGGAGAAGCTTTGGGAAAATGTTTCTTTTTAATTTATTTTCTCTGGTGAAAGTGAGAGGGCATAAAGCCTACGGTTAGGGATATGCTGAACATCGACATCGATATTTTCTGCATTACTTAGGATATCCTAAGTAGAATACACTAAAAAGAAGATTAGTAATTGCAATTGAATATTTCTTTAAGGAGTTCCAAGGAAAGGGTTTCATTGAATCAACTAAATTTTTTGTTGAACCAAATCAATATTTCATTAAAGTCTTACTTTATTACACACTGAAAAAAATAATAGAGGAAAGTTTACAATAAATTTAGCAAGATGGGGACAGACCTGGCCAGCCAAGGAAATTACTATAAACTATTGTAATTTTTCCAAAATTTATCGCAATTTTTCCAAAATTTATAGTAATTTTCTTGGCTTGCAAAGTCTGTCCCTATTTTACAAAATTTATTGTCAACTTTCCCCTATTATTTTTTTCAGCGCAGTAATTACAAAAAAAGTATTTAGTTGATTCAATGAAATCATTTCCTTGGAACTCCTTAAAAAAATATTTTGTTCAAATTACTAATCTTTATTTCAGTGATAGGTACACTTCAGCTTTTTCTTGTCCACGTTGGTAATCTAAGGCAAGTATCTTAATTTTGACAAAGAGGGTATTTCTAATATTCCCTAGCCTTCCTCTTTGACATCATCTTTAAATTAATCTTAATATAGTGACCTACCAGAATGTATTTACTTCATTTAAATAAAGAAAAGGAGATAGTCATTCATTCGATTTGGCTGTTCTGTAGTTTTTTATGCTTGTATTAAAAAAATCGTGCTTTAGTGGTAGTCATTCATCTTTCTTTCTCTACAATCTTTGCTTTATAAGAAAAATGATAATAAATCTAAAGTTTCACAGCAGTTTGCATGAGTATTTAAAGCTTTATTAAAACATGAAACGAATAATCTTGATTAATTATTATCTTTTGTCTAGTCGTAAATTAAAAGTGTACTAAATGTAGATTATAAATGAAATGTTTTGACAGTTCAGCTCAGCATATTGTATGTTCTCTGTAAAAGTAGAATTCAAATTATCCAATCATGATTGTTTTTGCACGATTATTTTTATTTTAAGTCAGATATTCAAGCAAAACTAAAGTACTACTATAAGTAGTAGTCGTTACAAGTGCCATTATCTTATAAAACTGACTGATCACACGTCCCCGCTAAATATGGAAATACCTAGTTTCATGACTAGTTCTTCGGTAAAACAGGCCGGACTTAAACGCCATATAGTCTTACTATGCAAGCTTTTGCATATTCAACATTTCAGGTGCATCCCCGCCGGCACTTTGCGAATTATATATTATGCTCCAATTGCAGATTGAGTTTTATTCATGATTAAGTTTACTATAGCTTTGCTCGTAAATCAATGCTTGAATTATTTCAGTCTAAATCTGGAATTAACGAGAACACTTCCGCAAAATAACATCGTAAAGTAGCAGATAAAATTATTGTTTATTTATTAATAAACGGTTTACCGTACGTCTAGACACGCGGTGCAATACACAATACAGATGTTAAAAAATTCCTGTGTTAGATGCTTTTTTAGTAACTGATACTAAACTTTTCTCTCGGTGTACTATTTTTGTAAGTCTGTATTGACAAAATGACAAAAATTCTATGCAAGAAATACATGAATACCCGGTTACTAAATAAGTATGAGTAGCTCATACTTCTTTCGCTTGAAATTTCTCTCCGTGCAAGATCGCGCTGCTCAATTAATCGCCTCAGCTGCCGGCGCCGGGCAATTGATGGTGGATAAGCTCGCGCACGCCTGCTGCAGCGTCGCTATTCGATTGGGCGCGAGCGTGGCTCCTTTCATCTTCTCTCCTTTCTTCTTTTCCGCTCCGTTTCGCTCACGCGCGCCCTACTCGGCGAATTGACTCGCGCGAATGTGCGCGCCTACGGTTTCGACGGATTTTCCATTTGCCGATGAACTTTCGTTCGGTGCAAGCTCTCCGCATCCACTCGAACGACTTCTCTTTTTTTTTTCTTTTAAACTGAGATGGATTTGTGAGATTGGAATGAATTTTATGTTCTTCGTAGGAAATAATGGATTCGTATTACGACTCGCGTTTTGTTTACAGAAATTTGTTTACAAAATAAAACTGTGTGGTTGTTTTTGCGATGAGTTTTTAGATGATCATTTCGTTGCCTTTAACGAAAAAGCACATTTTAATTTGCCATTTTTAGAGCTTTATAGCAAAATAACTTCTTCTTTTCTTTACTCTAGTGCTTTGAAAACGGCAAATTAAGATAGACCTTTTTGGAATGTGCTTTTCTTCGTTAGAGGTGACGATTTATTTATTTACTGTTTCCAGATTGTTGGAGCTTTCGAAATTTCACAAAAAATATCCGGTAAATTTTATAAAAATAAAAATGTGCATGTACTATATATAGGTTCTCTGCAGTATTGCATTTATCTATGTTCATTTCGTTTCTAGAAAGCTAATTTTTTTTATAAATAATGCAACAATGAAAAATTTTCATTTGCTAGAAAAATGTAGGCAACTAAACATTTTTTTTTAGAAATACGCATACCTATACATTTTCTTTCTTTACGCTGCCTCACAAAAATATCCCAGTAGCTGAAAACTATATTGTATTTTACAGAACAAAAAAAAAACCTGACAATACATCGCAGCGTTTTCTAGTTTCCCAAAAACAAATGAAACTCAAAAAACTTCGGTGGCCCTTTCATGGAGAAGAAGAAAAAGTGATCTCTTACCTGCACGACATTTCCGTACGAAACGACCGTCCCCAGTAGCTTTTTGTTCTCCGTGTCGTTCTGCTTCTTCTCGATCTCGGCGGCATGCTGCGCTCGTCGCACGAAAAAAGAGAAAAGAAAAAGCTCCGTTAATGAAGAGAATCGAGAGGATCGTTTGATGAAATTGAATTTTCAAAGCGAAGCACTCACGTGTAGCCTCTTGAGTAGAACCGTGTCGGAGGGGGGCGAGGTGGTGCTCTGCTTCGCGGCCTTCCAGAATTGCTTCTGGGCCGAGTACCGGTTCATGGGACATATTTTAAACAGGCAATCTGCGAAAGAGAAGCGCGACAGTGGTCCTCGTTAGGCAAGCATCCAACGCCCTTAGGAAAAGAATTGTCTGCAGAAAAATTTTTGCAGAAAATTCTACAGAAATTGCTGCAAAAATGTTTACCGAAAAAGATTTCTGCGAAAATTTGTCTGCAGACGAAAACCTTGCAAAAAATTTCTGCAGAAAATTATGCAGTCTTTTTTCCTACGGGCGGGGGTGGGGAGAGGGAGAATGAGAAGAGGCGAGTGGTAGTGGTATTTTCTTTCTTTTCCAAACTTTTTGCCTTTTGTTTGTATATCGTTCACGAATATAGACCTAAGATAATTTTTTAATAATGCACACTTTTTTTGTTAAAAAAGAAAAATAATACCACGACTTCGGTAAAATACGAAAATTGTTAATTTAATTTTAATAAAAATAACCAGTTTCTGAACCATCCGTATATATAAGACTTTTTTCATTATTCTCATTTATATTAAAGAAGCTTTCTTATCTTCTTTCATTTGCACTGTTTTTTTAAACCGCGTATTTTCGAAGTAATTCACTAGAAATAATGTAAGCTTAATGTAAGCTCTTAATTACAAAAGTGTCATATACATCAAAAGTCTCTTTTCTTTTACGTACCTCTGAACTTTTTTGGAGGATTAGTTAAATCTCCAGCGTCTGGAGAGACGACGCATCGGTCATCAACCAACCTGGAATGAGAAAAAAAAAGTATTGCCATTAAAACATTGTACAGTACTCTCATTTCATTTGCTGCCTCGCAAAACCTAATATCCTTTTCTCATCGAGCAGTCAATTTCCCTCGATCCATCATAAAATCGAAACTATATATATTGACACATCGACCCGTAACCAAAGTGACCGAAGTCGATCGGAAAATTCCCGGAAGTACATCGATAAGTAATCAGTCAAATCCTACGGCTGCTCTTAAGGCGTATCCCAACGCAATCCCAAGGCCGCTGCAGCGCTCCTGCTATAAACTGACGGGCAAAATTGAATATTTTTCATTTCTTTTTGCTTTCTCATAGAGAAAGCCTTGTGTCGCCAAAATGTTTCGATCTTCAGATTTTGACGTAAAAGTACTTATT
>JAWWEN010000020.1:3457774-3483993 GCA_035582955.1 Sycophila texana
TGATAAACTTGAGGTATCATTGGTACGATACCCTAAGTTTATTAGGTTTTGGATGAGTTTATTTTTCTCTAGTGCTTATTAAAAAGGGCAAATTAAAATCGGCATTTTTTGAAATGTGCTTTTCTTCGTTGGGAGCGACGATATAATTCGAATATAATATAACGTTGCTAATCTCAAGACACGTTTCGCACGAATTTGTTAGTTATCGCTGGATAATAAAAACACTATACATGCACCAAATGTAACAACCCACACGATATATGGCGTAAGGCTGTATCACGCATAGAAATATAACGCCCCAGCGTCATTCGCATGCAGAGCTATTACTGAGTATCGCGAAATATCCGCCCGTCGCAATTATTAACGGCAAATATTTGCCGCGGTGCAGGTGCGCGTCGCCTCGATAATGCCGGGGGATAAACTTTATTGTCGGCTTCCGTTACACATTTTTACGGTGGCCGATTGCGCAACGCGAGCCACGCGAAGACGCCGCTAAAAAAACTATACATATATACACACGTGTATATCAGAGCACGTGTGCACACACACATATATATATATATACGTATAAATCGCGAGGCGAGTATGTGCCGTTGATTTTGATGGAGTGTCGCCATTGTTCGGCGTGCCGCCGGAATATATATCGTCGCCTTCATTGTTCGGCCGCCGCGTGCTCCGCGCGCCGGTCATTTTTTTTAATTTCGGTAATTCAGTGAGATTTCAGTGGGAGGGAGATATAACGACATAATACGCGCAACGATAGTGACGCAAGAATTTATTTAAAATGCTTAATTGTTGCTGCGACGAGATTATTGTTTCGTCACCCATTTTTAACGAAAAAATTTCGTACTTTCTGTTTGTTCAAGAAAGAAACTTGATTTTTGTTATTAAATTTACTTTGAAAAACTGTTATTATTTATAAATTTATACTTTTGTATTTGGTTCATATTGCACCTGTTACTGGATTTTAAATATTGGGTTTTAATTTGCATGCATCCACGCGTTTTTTTTTTTTTCATTTTTTAGTTCTAATTATTTTATACTTTTTCAATTTTAAGGGTTAACAGTATAAAGTAATTTTTTAATTATAATATGTTCTATAAGTAATTTATCTATAATTTAACACTTTTTTAAACATTAACACTTATCTGCCGCGACGCAGAGTCGACTATTTGTTATCGGATTGAATTGCATAAAAAATCGCATAAAAAAATAGTCACTTTTTTATAATACCATTAATTGCTTCACAATATTTCAGGAGTGACGAAGAGTAACTATAAGAAATAGTATTTATATGTAGCCCACTCTATATCAATTGCTTCTTATCATCAACATAATAATACAATAGCAATTATATCGATGAGATTATCCAATAAGTAAAAAGCATTATATCTAGATTTGTGTTACAAAAATATGTTCGACTAGGACATACAAATTTACTTATCTAATCTGCAGAAAATCAATATATGTTTACGTACAGATTGTAGTCACTGGAAAAATCTATTAATTTTCTTTGTAATAGTTTTGATGCCTCTGGTAATCATCCTTTCCTTACACAGCAAAATTATGCAATCAACGAACTTTAATTTTTTTCTCTGCGATGATTACTGTCCAATAATCAGCTGCAAATGTCTAAAAATTTGAAAAAAAAGTGTTATTGTTCGATCGTTATAAACATCATTAATAAGACACTCAGTTTTGTGACGCAATATGACATGAACACCGTAACCGAGTGTACCGTCGTTAATTTAAGTTTTAAGTATTTCCGCGGCGGATTTTCTGACTGCGAATCATCGATTGCTGATAAGATGTGTATTATCTTACCTTGATCTGGATGACAAGAAAGAGAAATTATTTTAAAAGAAAATAAACTTACCCAGCTGATAGGTGGATATGAATCATTTTAGACTTTCTTAAAATTATTTATTTATTTATTTATTTATAAAAATTTACGGGCAAAAAATCCTTTATATAGTTTATAGAATAGAATTTAAAACAAATTAATATTATAAATAAATATGTAAATAAATAAAATGTATAAATAAATAATTTTTTTATAAATATATAAAGAATAATGAGTAGTAATTAATAATTACCCCTATACTTATGTATACTTTCGTATGAATGCATTAAGAGAAATGTTTTAGTAAAAATTACAAATCGTCTAATAAAAATTTCTGAACTGTTTGGGAAAGTAGTCATAGACTTACAATTTGAGAAAAATTACTAAACCTTTTAGTTAAATTTGCCATAAATATAGTAAATTTAATCAGACAATAATTTTTACTGAAAAGTTTAGTAATTAATATTAATTTTTACTAAACGACTTGTAATTTTTACGATAACATTTCTCTCAGTGCGTGAATGCTCTGCACTTAATAAATAAATAAATTAATTACTTATAAAATTCATGAAGATTATTAAGCGTATATATCCTATAGCAGCTTTCAACAATTCAATATAATCCACATCATCCTCCTTTTATAGTATAAGAATAAGAATAGTAGCTTTAAAATGTGATCAATCCATGGCGAACTGATTTTCCGTTACATACAACATAAATCACGACGACCCAGGCTACGAATATAAGAACAAAAAGAAAAATATATCCCGTTATTGGAGAAAGTACACAGGGTATATACCTTACACCGCAGTCACTCATCGGCGAATCAGTATTTAATGTAGAGCACCGCCGAACATTAAAAATACGCTTTAAATAAGAAAATAGGAAGACATAGAGACGCAAAATAAGTCACCTGCACATACAAAAAAACACAAATAGCTCATTATTTCTATACATACCAAAACCAACGTAGAAAAACGAACCCAACACCAGCGACAGAGACACAAAGTCGTCAACGAGTGTAAGTAGCATTCGTAAAACGGTATTATATCCGCGCGATGCGCCGCGTCAGTCTCGGCCGTGCGCACGAGCGAGACGGACGCTCCTGCGGGCGCACACCGTAAATGGTACAATACATACGATAGCAGTGACTCGGGCGCGTCGTCTGGTCGTCTCGCTCCCACCCGCGTAGATGCTATATATCTGTACAGTACACGTTGCGCAGAGCGGCGCAGACGGCGGAGCAGACACGCCGAGAGGTGCATCAGCCGCAGCAGTCGCCCCTACTCCTCTTCTCCGCGCGATTCCCCCTCGACGCCTGCAGGTGCGCGCGTCATGAGCATCGCCGTCGGCCTCACCAGGAGTCAGCCCAGCGTCGGAGCGTGAAACGGAAGCCTCGCCTCCGCGGCGCCTCGTCCGAGCCTCCTCCAATTGTACACACACTCGCAGCAGCCCAGTAGGTACTTACGTACACGATATAATAAGTACACGCAAGTACAGTGTACAGTCCTCTCTTTGCGCGCGCGGCCTCGGGGAATCGATTATAACCTCAACTCGGCCGACGCGCGCTTCAGGTTTTTTTTTTTTTACTCGCCTCTCTCGACGAATTTTATCGTCCGGCGGTGCGAACTCTTGATATTTTTACGTACGCAATGCGCGCATAGCGGTATTCCGGTGGGATCGGCGACTCCTTTGTTCTCGCGTCCGCTGCGATGCGACGTTTCTCGCGAAAAATCGAGGCTCGTCGTGGACAGATGCTCCGATAAAAGCATCCCGCAGTAGGGGCTTATGTACGCGACAAGTGTTACGCGATCAATCGGGACGAAACTACGGCTTGCAGCCCTCGTCCAAGGGCCCGTCGATGCGATAATAGATAGATGCGCCGTTCGATATTATAAGGAGTAAGTGCCTCGTCGATGAGCGACTCTGATAACCTTGGGATTTGTAAGTATAAATAGAACTGCTGCTTTTTTGTTGATAAGGAGCGCCAGATTCTTTTTTACGATTGCGAGGAGATATTATACTTATTGCTGGCTGATCGATTGTGCGCACTGCTATTATACGTTTTGTTGTTGACGTGATGCGGGAATATTTAAGTTTTTTGGGTATTTTATTTGTACGAGTGTACTTGCGACGTTTTAAATTAGTTCACTGTTATGAAAGAATTTACTGAAGACTACTTATTTGTAAAATTTATTATAATTATTATTATGTATTTTTTTTTTTTTAGTATCGTAATGCTACAAAGGATAGAGTGTTCATGATTGATAAGAAGTTAAAGTTAATTCATTCATGGCAGTGGAGATTAGAGATTTATTAAATGAGTCATCTTCCTGTAAATTATTGTAGCTGTGAAAGTGTTTTAAGTTCATTAGAATTTCTTAGAATATTAAGTGTAATATTAATACTTAGAAATTTGTGCAAACGGAAACTAGTTTTATTAATTAATATTAATTTTCTTATTTGAAAGTCAATAAGTACTTATACTTAACAAAATAAGTCTTAATAAGAAAACAAGCCATATATATTCTTATACTAATAGAGGTTTAATTTTCAGAGTGGAATAATCAAAATGCCTGAAAGCGGAGCAGTGTATCAGCCCACAACAGTAGGCTATGCCTACGACACTCGAGATGGTGGTGGTTTTGGAATAAGAAGAAATTTCTCAAGGATCATGTCAAGACACAAGTTTAGTACAAGAAACTGGCTTGAGTGGGTGTTGTTTTCGGTTGCTGTTGCAGCTTTCATAGCTGGACTCACAACAATGCTAGTAAACTTAGTTTCAGCAGATAATGAAGCAAGCAATCAACCAAAGGTACTGGTGGTAAATATTTTACAAATTTGTTTATAATTGTCAGTCTACTTTACATGCAAATCTTTGGATTAAAACAGTTACTTTTGTAATAATATTGCCAAATAAGGTAACTTCATTGCAAATTTCAAGTAGTGTTTTTTTACATTTCATGTAGAATTCATTCTATAAATGTAACTTTCAAAATGAGCCTATAGTTAAAATTTTGTAATTGAATAATTACAATTTATGGTATAGTTTAATGTTCATTTCAGTACATTTGACTATAGACTCTTATTTTATTAATTTAGGAATCTTAAATATTTTAAATTTTGTAGTTCAAACTAATAAAAAAAACATTTAATTATTTACAAATATCTTTTTTATTATTTTACTAATTTTTATATGTTTGTAGGTTGATGGATCAACTCCAGTAAAGGATTCTACAACTGAAATAAAAGAACACTCAGGAGAAGGAGCAAGGGCATCAATAGCCGTAGGTGCTTCAATGATGTTGATTGGACTCTTGGCAGGATTTACTTGGGCTTGGCTCAGATTCTTCAGGCGTGGAAAATCTCCTAGAGGTGGAATGACCAGTAACAGTGGTCAGGTATGTCCGAGTAGTGTTAAAGCTTTTGTGGATGGAAATATGGTAATTTATAATCAATTGTAAAAAAGCTTGTTTCCATACACAAAAACTTAGTATAGTAATTTGTACTTGCTTTTATATGCTTTTATATTTTTATTTTATCGCTATTCTTGCATCCACTCCCCCCCCTTTTATTTTTAACCTTATGTTATAACGCGCGTTGCTATTGAATATAAAGATGTTGGGCGGTTTGAATCCATCGACTGACTTGCTGGTGGGTTCCACTTCGCAGTACGGGCCAGTACTAACGGAGTTACCCAGCCAGCTGAAGCCAAAGCAAGCCAGCAGTCTCGAGGTGTCTACGGCAATCCCAATGTCTGATCAGGAAGAGGAAACGCATAATCTCATGCAGGACTCTCAACAAAACACAGGACCCAGCACAATCACCAGTCAGATACCAGGCTGAGAAATAGCTATTGGAGTGATCGGACCTGGAGCTAATAGGCGACGCGAGATCAATTTTTTTTCTCCTTTCTTTTCTTCATTGACTTATGTGAATAGGTAGTCCATAACCAGGGATGGGTTTAAGCGACTTGAAGATTTTCATTGATTAATTATGCAAGAATGGAAAATGGTTTTGCTTAATATAAAGCAAGGTTACTAAAAAATTCAAGATTTTTTTTAATAATATAGAGTAGATGTATTTAAGTAGTATACTTTTTACTTTTATTCTTGATTGTATGTATATACTATAATAAACAAAGAGTTTTTTTACATGCTCACGCCAAAAGTGCAATTTTTTTATGCCAGTACAGGTATGAAAAAATTGCCATTTTGGCGTGGATATGTAAAATAATCGAATACGCGCCACGAGAAATGAAAAAGAATGCCTTGAATCAATCGTCTGTCAACTGAGTCCAAAAGAGGATGACAATTTACACATGATCTGAGGCACTCTTTTTTTTTTTCTTCCAAAATGCATTGTACTATTTTGAAAAGGCCTCTATTTTTAAGGAATAGTATTAATGTACATTTGGTTTTATTATATACTAAATGTATATAGTTTATGATTTTTGTAATGTCAGTGCAGAAGTTGGTAACTTTAAGTAAATTTTAATTATTTTTTTCAATGTTTGCTTTAAAATAAATAAAGTAACAGCTGAGAAAATGTATTTACTGAAAAAAAAACTTAATCATAATTCATAATTAGACCCATCCTTGGTTATATCTTGTATTACATCATATTAATGAAATAGAAAACAGGGCTAGCTTAATAAATCACTGCAAAAGTCAATTTTATTTGAAATTTGCAATGAACGAAAATGTTGGTTAATTATTGTAGACAATTATTTAAAATTAAATTAAAAATTAAGACATTGTCTTTTATATTTAATGGAAATATATTTATATAATGGATTTATGTTTAATGGAAAACTAAGATAAAATAAACACAATAAGTATCCAACATTTTTATAATTTCATTCTACACAATATAGGATTCGCTCGTAAAAATAATTTGTATATTCCCTTTAATATTAAATATCAAGGGGCTGCATAGAAAATTTTCATTTATGTTTTAAACTTTTTTATATATGCATATATATATATATTGTAAAGTTAGCAACTACATTATGGAAAAAATGTATTCATAATGCTGTCGATAGCAGTACTTATACATACTTTATAAAATATTCCCAATTGCATACTTAGATCTCAAATATCTTAAAAAAGCGATCGAATTTATTGGTAAGAGCTAATTTTTCAATCTCCATGTATAAATTAATTGTAGAAAATATATTTTTTAGATTTTGATGGCTAGTACTATACAGCAGAAGAAAAAAAACATTAAAATATTAAGAAATATATTTACTCTGATATTTAGAGGAAATAATACTTTTCTCAAATTTTCTCATTACATCAAGCAACATAGTAGCAACGTTGGCTTGATTTTTAACTGTAAGTGTAACACCTTGCGTCTATCACCTAATAACAAAGTGCATTTGTTAAGTAGACTTCATTATGCGAAATAATAGGTAAAGCAGGTTTAATTCCAACAACCAGTAAAGATAAAAGCAAAGTATATTTTGAGCTAAGCAGAGACAATCAGGGAGATCGGGTACTGTATCTATTATTGAAGCACATATTGTAGCATCTTACAATTACATAAAAGATATAAAAATATTGCACTCACACCGCATATAAACCAATTTTTAAAAACATTAGAAAAATAAAAATTTCTCAGCTGGATTACACAATAAATAAATAATTACCGTAATTGTACGTGGCTTTCTCTAAGTTTTCATTATAAACAGTTAAAAGTTTAAAATTCAATAGACTTTTTGTAAAATAATTAGTAATTATTTGTAAAGTAAGCTGCCAATACATTTTGCAATAGTAAAGTACTCTAAATTGTTTTAAGTACAGTCTCAAGAATAATTTTTTTTTTTGTTTGTTTGTTTTTTTTTTTTTTTTTTTTTTTTTTTTTTTTTTTTTTTTTTTTTTTTTTTACTTAATCCCCTTTGTTCTCTGCTAAAAGAGTAAGTTAGGAATCGTGTAATTTAAAAAAAAAGTCATAATTAAGAAGAATTATTGCTTTTAAGCTTGCGATTATATAAAAAAACAAAAATCTCAGCAATAAAAGTATATGTAATAAATAAAAAAAAAGACAAGAAATTCGCTTTAAAAACAAATATTATTGAGCAGTTTATATATAAGCTGTAAAAATGATCTTGTAAAGAATAATGTTTTATTATGTTATAGACTATAAGTAATTATAACATTTAGATAACATCATTAACACTAATTATAATTTAGTTATTTTATACTTTTTACCTCTACATAAATATAATTTTGAAGACTTGTTTGAAAAGGTTGTTTTTAAGTTTATAAGCGTGTATGTTAATTCTTTCGTACGGACCTTCAATTTGTAAAAAGATAATGTGGTATATTATAATCTTCGATCTTCCAATTTGGAGTTCCTAAATCATTTTGAAGTGTGAAAGAAACTTTTGTGACAAAACAAATTTCTTGAAGAGAAAAGTTTTGATAAATTTTTTGCACTACAATGTATTAATGATTTTTTAAAAGTTTACTAAATTGCGAAATCTATTTTATGTGTTTAATGTAAATTTCAATTGGTTGCTTTAATTGTTAACAATCTTACAATGCATATTTCGGACCAGGCACAAATTATCAACAATGAATTTAAAAATTTTACAATAAAAATTATACATTCAAATTATATAAATTTTACAAAATTAAATCAGTATGGCTTTTATGAGCATAAATGAGCATGAAAGTTTCATTATTCGAAAGTAAAATTTTTGAAAATTTATGTGTTGTGCATTTATGATGCAAAAACTATTTATGCCTATATTCCAGCCATTACAGGCCGTACAACTATGATTTGTTCACTCCGTCCACTTTTGTAAAACAGCCGATTGCACATTTACAGCAAAAATATAATCTTACGTCGGCAAAAACTGTTTAATTTGTTTCTTTTTTTGGTTTTATGTACTTTTATGTCAAAAAACATGAAAAAAAAATAAATAATAAATGACTGCAATGTAATTTAAATGTTTTTATTTAATTTCACCTTACAAATCAATAAATCTTCCATAATGAAGATTAAATTTAATTTATCTTATGTACAAATCAATGAATAAAATTTTTATTAAATTGTGTTTAATAAACAGAACATAAAATATGAAAATTGCTTAAAATTATGAATGTCTGCTTAAAAAAATTTTATCAAATCTTATGAAACAATATAAAATAATAAGTGAAATAAACCATAATTTATGTAATAATTCAAGTCATATATTACAATGTTGAATTATTAATTTTTAAACAATTATGTAAAGACATTTATAAAGCTAAAGGAATGGCATCTCATAGTTCATTGTTGTGTAATAAATTCAATAAATCATTGATAGAATATTTATAAAATTTAAAAAAAAGTTTTAATTTTTTCTCTTTTCACATTTATTAAATGAACTTTTTTTAATGAAGTGGTAAATATATAACTGAAATACAATTTCAAAGTTAAAAATTAAATTAAGTTATATTGTATTAACAACTTTTTACATTTTATACAATAATTTATATACAATCTTAGTTTCTGTATTTCAATTGCTTACACCATGCTATCTTGTCTAAACTTCCATCCTTCTCCATATTTTATTCTATTTACAATTTCTTTTTTAATACAAGCTTCAATCTTTTCAGGTTCATCTTTGAAAATAGATTCATCAATCTAAAATAAAAAAAAGGTAAAAATTAAAATTTTTCTCGAAAAATTTTAATTTTGAAAAGGTAACTTTCTTATATATGTTTCTCCGATTACTAAATTACTCACTTTAATTAGCCTATACCCAAGTCTCGAAAGAAGTCGAAATTTCAATCTCATTAAACCATGGGGTATAGTAGTTTCCTTAAAACATGTCAAATTGTCCAAAACATCAATATGAAATGTTCTAGAAAAAAATAATTTCATTAATAAATTATTCCTATTCAAGATTGTTTTTTAAAAAATACTATATAAATACTTACTCTTTGGCAGTTGAAAACGTCACACCTGGTATTCTTATAGAATTTATAGGACACTCTATTTCCACGTTAGTGATTATATTTTCTTTGGCTAAATCACCTGCAACATCTGCAACAGTATAAATCCTTTCCGGAATAGAATACTGAAAAATTGTTTTCTTCTCAAAAACTTTTCTTGGTATGAAATTTAGCATTTTTACTTCAGTTGAAAGAAATGTCAGCAGCATCTGCACTTGTCGTTCCATTTTCCAACGAGAATTATGTTGGAAAAATGAATCAAATAGCCTATCTTCAAGACTTTGCCTTATCAACTGATACAATTTTTTATTATTTTTTTATCTTAAGCTAATATATTATTTTCAATAAAATATTTAAAAAATGCATTTAAATAATTTACCTTAATACTATAACTGCGAAGCATCATTGAGTTCACAATGCAATTTAAGAGATAAACTGAATTTGTTTTATTTGCTTTAAACTCTTCATATCTGCGTTCCATATATTCTTTAATAATTGATTTTTCAGTTCTATTTAAAGAAACTCCTAAAAAGCTAATACTCCATAAAAACTTTTCTAAATGCACTAATGGTATTGTGAATTTTTTATCAATCAAATCTTCTTTGAGTCTATCAATGGATTGCCGAACAAGCTTATCTGTTACTTTATCTTGATAAATCAAAGTCAATCCATATAAATTTAATAAATAAGTTGCAGTCAAAAAGTCAATTGGTTCTTTAAAATTTAAAATACTTTCGCTAATGTTATCTAAATTTGAGTCAACTCTAGTTTCACTGATTAGTAAAGCTTTACAAAATATAATTAAATAGTTAGGATTGGCTATCACTTGTTTAAAATCCCTTTCTAATGTTTTCACTATTGCTTTTGTTTGCCATGTGCTTAATTTCATAGAAGTAGCATAAAAAGATTGAACGAAAATACATTTGTCCATGAAAGATAGCTTATCTATGTCTGGTAAATAGGGTTTGAAGTAAGCTATGTGCTTCTTATATTTTGCTGCATTCTGCGATATATACCACAAAAGTTGTACAGTTTCATGATCAGTCAACATTTGATTTTTTGCAAAGCTGATTAGATTTTCAAGAGATTTATCAAAAAAATAACTTGTTCTAAATTCTTTAGGCATTATCTGAAAAAACAAATTCAATAATTTTAGGATTTCTGAAGGCTGCATATGGTTTATTTGAGAGAAGCATCTAATGTCCAGGTCATCCATGTACTCTTTCCTAATTTCTGGATCTACTATACTCGTCAGTTTATTAATCATATTAAAAATGATTTCTAAGTTTTCTTTTAAGTTCATCTCTGTAACTTTTAAGCTTGTGTTTTGTAATTTTAGATTTTCATCCTTGTACATCTGAATGTTCTCACATTGAAAATCTAAACTTTTGTCTTCATTATTATTGAAATAATTGTACACTTCACTTTGAAAGGTTTTTTTGCATTGTGTAGACGTAACAAAATTTCGGTAAATAAATTGACTGGCGAAGTGATGAGACTTTTTAAAATAAAACAATGGTAACATTCTAATCATTGTATTTGTAAACATTTTAAAATGCCCTTTTTACCTTCTTATTTATATTTATTATTTAAAACAATCCATTTATAGGTTCTGTTTACTGTTTACAAAATTTCAGAGCATGTGCTATGTCCTATGTGCAGCAAAGCTGAGGTAAAGTTGGGTAAGTACACGTGACACGTCATGCAGGTTATACTTAATACGCGCTATTTTTGAATTTGAACTCCATTATCGCTATTTTTCTATTACATGAATGTCAGTAAATCAGTAAAAATCAGTAAAAAGCAGCAGTAAGTTAGGCAATGTAAATAATTTCTCGGGGTCTATGAATTTTGTCAATGTCTATTTTTTATTAATTTAATAAATTAATAAAATTAAATAATACAATGATTAAACATTTTACATTTGTGTTTAATAATTTATAATTCTATTATTAACATATTGAAAATAAAATAAATTAATAAAATGTATTATTTGAAAAAAGTGTATAACTATAAAATTACTTCTCTACTCGATTTAAGTGTTAATCGATACAATAAATATAGTCATTAAGCATATATAAAATCCTTGACCTAATGGATAGACTATAGTCTATATATCCTGCATTTTTTTTTTTTTTTTTAATATTAATCAATATTATAAAAGATCTAGAGGAATATTGTATTCCCTTTAACGTAAATAATTTTAATTTCTTTTAAGAATCAGTAGGTGTAAATGCCAATTTAATGCAGTTTCTTATTTTCTTTAGAAGCTCATTTTTTTCACAATTAGCACACTCGGTATTTTTTTGATTATGACTAAAAATTTTGATAGTATATTCTATATCCTTTTCAAGTTCCTTTTTCTTTAGATTGAGATCATTTAATGTTTTAGAATTGAAATCTGCTTTTGTCTTATAAGCTTCTTCTGTTTGTTCCACCATCTTCAGGACTTCAATCATCTTGACTAAATCCTTATTCTGAATTAATTGCGGTACAACATTTATCATATTGAGTAAATCACAAGCTTTAAGTAAACTAGTTGTTCCATTTGCAAAGTACTTTAATTCAGTTTCTTTTTTTTCCTTATCTGTGAGACTCTCAAGAAACGTTATCAACTTTAAATCCAGCAGTGTTATACTTAGATCATTTTTTCTTTTATTATACGTGGCACACCATAGTTTCCACACCTGAAAAATTCGCAATTAATATAACTCTAGTATTATATACAAAAATATGAATTAAAAATTCAAATTTATAGTAATTTAAAACAACTTACATTTCTCCAGTCTTCACAGGACTTTACCCCACCTCTCAAAGTGTTTAGCTCGTTAGTCAGCTGGGTCCATAAACTCTAAAAATTAATTAAGTAATTGTGAAATCTTAAGCTACATTCTTCTACCATATAGATGTATTCATCCATAAATCTTACAACAAATTTCGTTTCTTTATTCAATCTTGTAAATATAACAAAACATTTTAACTAATATCAACTTACTTCATTTAAATTTTTGCTGAGGACTAGTTCTCTATGTGCCATCATGAAATCTAATAGTTTGACTTTTTGTGCAAAAGTCACTTTACTGAAACGTTCAAAAATATTGTGTGTTTAATGTATTGTAATATATATAATATACAATATACAAAAAAAACAAAATATCTATACTGCTATAGCAAAAGTGGATTAAAAACCAATTAAAATTGTGCAAAATTTAATCGATTGTCAAATATCTGAACACCACAGTGTTTACATTTTACTTTGATTACTGTTTTATTAAAGATTGATTAAAAAAATAAAAAAAACTAAAATAAATTGGAAAAAAATTAGTTTTAATTTTCTTTTTAATAATCAAGTTCTATATACTATAATTTTTCACATGATATTTAATTTAAATAAAAAAATTTAGAGTAAAAAATTGGCGTTAAAATTTACACTACATTCAACTCAACTTGAAAATTTCAATGGGTTTTTCAATGGGGCTATATACTTATAAGTATAAACGTAAACGAGGAATAGATTTTCGTCTACCTGTTTGGGTTTGGATTGTGCGGCCTCCCTTGTGGCACCGGCTGCGATAAATTGTTGTCGCATGGCTGTACTAGTGGCACAGTTGCTGCTCCCGCAAGTTTACTCATGTTGTTTTTATCCTTAAAACGCAGCTCGAAATACACGCTGTAAGTACTTACTTTAACTGCAGCAAAAAAAAATATTCGTTTATGTAAGTGTTAGTTTGTACTTATTAATGAGAACAAATATAATAATAACGCGACGATATTTAGTCCTTGAGATGTACCGGCTTGTTTACGGTAAGCTTAATACACGCGAATATGCGATCAGGCGCTGCGACCGGCACTATAATGAAGTCGCGGGATCGCGCAAGCAAATTCGGGCTTCGGGCTTTAAAGGACAAAGACGCGCTGGAATTCGCCGCACGAGGACCGGAGGACAATTGTGCGGAAAAGGAAGAAAAAAGCAACAGCGTACCTATGCACAATACACGTCAGTGTATCTTAATTAATTATAAATAGTGCTTTAATAAAGTTATTAGTATTATTCTAAGTATCTGCTTATTAATTATATACGTCGTCGTTGAACACTTTTTTCTGAACTGGTAAGTTACAAATAAATGTACATATATGTATAGGTATAGGCACTTTAATCGCGGGCGCTGAGATGTCATTTGTTTTGTTCATTGTGATTGGTTAAAATTTAGCATCTTATTGTTTTTTTTTTATACTAATTATTTGAGCAAGTTTATTAAAGAATTTGAATTTTGTCTTTTATGTTCTAGTAAAAATTAATATAGTACCTATATTTTTTTAAATAGAAATTATTTCATTGTGCATGATATAAGTATATATATCGAAAGTATAAAATATATCGATATATAGTAGAAAGTTCTTCGAATCAAAACTGCGTGTAAAATCATCCCTTGCATATTGAAACTCGGAGAACAATTCAAAAATTTTCATGCGACGTTGCAAATATTTGAATTGTTCTCCGAGTTTCAATTCGAGGCGAGTGTATATATACGCACTGTTTTTTGAAAACGTTGTATTACAATATGGATCTTATTTTATTTTAGTAAATTAATATATTCTCAAATTTTATATTTATTACAATTAAATTATTTAATTACTTACAATCCATATAATTTAATTATAATAAATATAAAATTTGCGAATTATCGAAAATAAAAATAAACGCTTTTGTTAATTCTTTTCTTTTTAACAGAAAAAATGATGAAAGAATCAGTAGGCGATCCTTATGAATGGCTGATACCTAATGATTTAATTATTCCTGCTGATTTAATCGAATTTGCTGATTCAGCCATATATGGTTCCAAGATACCTGCTGATTCAGTAATACCTGTCGGTTCTAAGATATCATCTGCTGATTCAGTCATACCTACTGATTCCGAGATACCTGCCGATTCAGTAATACCTGTCGGTTCCAAGATACCTGCTGATTCAGTCATACCTGCCAGTTCCGAGATGTCATCTGCTGATTCTGCAGTAATATCTGTAGGTTCCGAGATGGCTACTAATTCAGTCATCCCTTCTAATTCCGAGATATCTGCTGGGTCAGCCATACCTGCCGGTTCCGAGATTTCATTTGCTGTTTCAGTCATACCTACTGATAATTCCGAGATACATGCCGGTTCAGTAATACGACCTGTAGGTTCCGAGATGGCTACTAATTCAGTCGTCCCTTCTAATTCCGAGATATCTGCTGGGTCAGCCATACCTGTTGATTCTGAGCCCGTAGGTTTGGAGGACTCTGTGGAAAATAAGATTCCAAGAAAAAAAATATTCCCGTAAATGCAAATTATTATATTAGATAATTTTATTTTGTAAAAATTGTGTATCAATTATTTAATTGCATAAATTAATTTCATAGGCGAGTTCCGTTTGAACAAAAGGAAATAATAATGAACTTCATAATTAAAAATCCTGAATTAATTACTCATGGTACTTCAAAAGAAAATGAGGTATATAAATGTAAATTAAAATAGTGTACTATATACTATAATTATCACTTGCTTATTATGAAAAAAATGTATTTATTTACAGAATCAGTTATGGAATGATTTATATGTTACATTAAACGATCATAAATCTGAAAGAGATTTGGATGGCTGGAAAAATGTAAATAAATTTTTATTTAATATAAAAAATATAGTAAATATAATGTATATGATACATATTAAATATATAAAAATATTTTACTTTATATATATTATTAATAAAATATCATACAAGTAATATAGTAAAATATAATTTTAAATGGATAATAAATTACTAATTTTAAACTAACTAAAGACATTCATTTTAGTACGTTATGTCCACATGGAAGAGGAAATGGAAAAATTTACTGAAGAAGCCAGAATCTTCATTGAATATTATAGAGTATAAATTCAAAGAATTTTTAAAGAACTTAATTCCTAACAATAATGATCAACTTCACAATTCACAAGGAAATCTGAATCTTATAAGTGTAAGCTCATCAATTAGACCTACATCGATTAAAGAAATTTCCGAAAAAATAATTGAAATAGAAAAGGAAAGGTATAGTCTATGGCTTGAAGTAGACCACAATGAAATCAGAATTCGTAATTATAGAGTAACTATTGATGACTTGGAAAAAGACAATAAGAGAAAACGTGCAAAGCTAAGAAAACTTACTGAATCAAAAAGATACTTAATAAATAAGAAGAAGAGAAGATTGTTGAAAAATTATGAAGATGCGAAGTCTGAAATGGAAATGAAAAAAGAAAATGAAAGTCAAGATTCTCAGGAAAAGATAGAGTCTTAATTTTTTCAGCACTATAATTTGTATGCACTAAATTTGTTATTAATATTTTATTTTTTTCTTGAAATAATTGATTAATATAATTGTATATTTGTAACTTGCATTTGAAAAATGCAAAGATCAATTTAATAAAAAATGATTTATTGATTTAAATTAACAATATCGTACAAAGCTTTAGTGTTAGTTTCGTTGTATTGATGTACATATCTATTTATAAAACGTAAGTAATAAGTTTTTGTCAAGAACTTAAATATTTTAAATCTATATTGATGTAATGCATGCAGTATATAATATATCTGTATTCATAATTCATGACGTATATAACCTTACCCGACTCGATCTATACGTGTTTTGGTGCCTTTAGTTGATTATTCTGCGATTATGTACCTGCAGTGTACTCCTTATAACTCGATCAGTTTTAATGATTTTGTTTAAATTCGGAATGAATGTCATTAGAATCGACACGAAAAATGTAATTTACATTATTTTAGCTATTCTTTCTACATCAGTGAAAGAAGCTTGCATGGGTTATGGTGGTAAGTTAAATAATTCTCATCTTATCCCTTTAAGCTTATACTTATATAAAATTTAGGAATACATTTTTTAATTAAATAGTCAAAATATTATTCATTTATCCTTATATTTCAATATAAAAACTGCTTAAATAAATACTAGATTAAAACAGTAATTACATAGTCTCTCTTTAAGGATCACTGATAAAAATTTTTGACGATCTTAAATATAAAATAAATTAACTACTTTGCAAGTTAATATTTAATATAATTATTACAGATAGATCAACAAATTATGCCATTAATTCAAATTCAACACCTGTTAATGGGAATCAAAAGGTCAGATAAATAGAAATATATGAATAAAGAAATACTGGAATGCTTTAATTGATTGCTGATTCTATACTAACGATGAATATATATTTATATTTTCAGGAGGAATTTATGGGTTATTGTCCATCAGGAACCTTATGTTCTGAATTAAGCGTTGAATGTTTAACATGTACTTTAAATCAGAATTGCGTTTATGGTACTTCGTATACTGCAAATTGTACTGTGATAAGCCAGGTCAAGTGTATAGTAAGTATTTAAAAAATTATTTTTTTATTATAATTTAGATCACCTTATTTATCACATTTATATTTTTAGGGTGAAACAAATTTTGTTAAGCCGTACATATGTCGTTACTGTTACCAAACTGAGCACTGGGAACATGATTGCCATCAGAAGAATTCTTGTAGTTCTATCGCTTCTCCACAGCAATACTATCGGTTGGTTTATAATCACATTTTGTATTGACATAAATTCAATATTTAAATAAAAATAAACACAATTTTATTTAAATTTTAGCACAAACTGTACAGTAAAAAGTGATATCTTGTGTCTGGGACGAAGGAAATTTCTGAAAAATTTGCCTTGCAATTGGACAGGTGGCTACAGGTGGTCAACAGCTTTAATTCTTAGTATAACACTCGGTGGTTTTGGAGCTGACAGGTTTATAAAACAGTCATTTATATTAAAATATTTCTATAAAATAGTATCTTTTTTTTATTTTAAAATGTTTTTATAGATTTTACTTGGGACATTGGCAAGAAGGTATCGGCAAGTTGTTCAGCTTTGGGGGCCTTGGAGTATGGACTTTAATTGATGTTATGTTAATATCTATGAGGTATTTAGGACCAGCAGATGGTTCGTTGTACATTTAAGTAAACTCATAAGTAAATAATGATACATAAGTAACTATTTATTAATTTATTAGTTCATTTGACAGTTTAAAGAGCACCAAATAAATTTTAAGAGAGAGTATTAATTTTTTAACGCATATAGTAACAAAATTACAATTTTCAAATCTGAATGTATAATAAACAGAAATACTTATTCTTGTTAAAAGTTTTATAAAACTGAGTCTGCAAATTATTAAATGTTTGTTTATTAAATTACTATTATAATAATATGTATATATCTAATAAATTGTCTGTATAATATAAAAAAATTTTTTTTGATAATTATTATGCATATCTTTTCAAACATAAATTTTTCACAAATAAATTTATTCATTTATAATAAGTTTCGTTAAATAATGTCTTTGGCGAAATTACGAGATTATAACGTTGAAAATCAAATGAAAATTGTATCAACGTCAACGTTAATTTTCAACCAGGTTTAAATCAATGGATTCGATTAATTTTTTATTTAAAAAATTTTGGAGCAACTGTGTTTACATATGTATATGTACATGTACATATACATATATATACGTATACACAGCAGAATTGAAGGATATCATCCATGCGGATTGTGTGAAGGCGGTAAATACTTATCAGGTAAGGTTGAGTAAGTACTCAACAGTTTATAGGTTATAATTTCTTCATGTAGTGCATAGAAGTAGAAGGTGTGTTTTGCTTAGTATTGCACGAACATCCTATTATGCCGGATATTTAGCTGTGGCTGTTTCTTTTTTTCCTTTGTTGACATGTTTTACAGCTGTTAAAAAATGTATTTTCAACGATAAACTACCGTAAATAATTTAAAGAAATAAGGGAAAATGAATTGAAATTTTACTTAGTTAACAAATGTAAATAATTTGTGAGTGAATTATATAAATTAATTTAATTTATACATAATATTTGTATTTCCAATTGATTTTGAATGGTTTAGAATTATGTTAATTCGTTTTAAAGAGAATAAAATATAATTTTTATTCTGTTTAAGAAAAGAATATTAGATTCAAAACTATTTTTCTTCTTTATTTGAATTTGAACTAAAATAACGAGTAATTAATTAATAATGAGTAATTCTTCTAGAACAATGAATATAGTTCAGCCTGTCATTAAAAGAATACCTGGTGATATACCTCCGCAACCCAAGAAATCCAGTCAAGGCTACATCGATAACTTTGAAAAGAAAACAAAATTTGAATTACTCGATCTTTTGGAAAGACAAGAAAAAATCCTTTCTAATAAGTATGAACAAATGAAAATAAAATAAAAAACTATATTCTCTGTATCATTTTACTGAATAATATTTTATTATATGTAATTAAATAATTGTAGAAAATTTGTGTCAAAACTACCCGACAAAGGAGCAAAAATATTAAATTTCAAAGAAAAAATTGAGCAGGAACTTCAGCATAGGAACAAAGTCGAAGATGCAGCTAAGCTACTTTCTAGACTTAATATTGCTACTGAAGGAAAAGCAGCAATGAGTGAATTGGAATGGACAGGAAAATATTCAGAAAAAATAAATAATAATGAACCCCAGAAGATTGTTGAATTGGATAGTGACGAGGAAGAAGATCCATTAAAAATACTTGCACAAGTATACACCATTTTAAAATTAAATGTTAAATATTTGTTAATTTTAAATTTATTAAAAAATAATTGTATTTTTAGCCAACTGGCAGTGGTGCACATAAAAAGAAAATCATTCATTTTGCACCTGAAGAAAGTTTGATAAAGCCAGAGGATTTAAAAGAAATAGAGTCCTTTAAAACTATGGACCCATTAGAATTAGAACATGTAAAATATATTGTAAATAAAGTAGAAAATCCCGAACTAAAGAAAAGAGAACCATTTAAGCCTTACAAAACAACAAAATCAAATGTGCACGATCCTGAAAAAGAAAAGCAGAGGGAATCAAAAAAAGATAAACACTGGGAAGTAACTGCTGCCACCCCTCCTCTCATAGTTCATGGAGCTATTAAAACATTAGATCTCAATGAATCATTAAAACTACAGAAACAACAGGCTGCCAAACTACAAGTACAGTTTTATTTTATTTCAATATTCAAAATAGTTTTTCAAATGAATATTTAAAAATATTTTAATGCATAAAATTGTAAGTAGTTTTCTAATTAATATATTGAAGATTATTTTTTTCTTTTTTAGAAAATTCAAGCAAGGCATGCTGCAGAACGGTTGGCTCAACAATTAGGTGTGCACAAAATTGGAGAATTGCCTCAAAATGCAGGAAGCTACAGAACTCAGAATAATACACATTCTGATTCATCAAGTTCTGAAGACGAAGAGAATTACCACGAAGTTTACGATGAAGAAGATAATGATAAACAAGGAACAGTTGTTTTTAAAGTTGATAGTATAGATTTATAGTTTTAAAAAACTGCAACTAATTTATATTGTAAATTTAAGCTTATTTTCATATTTGTAAAAAGTACTGCTGGATGGAACTATTAATGGATCATCAATTTTAATAAAATATAATTTTTTTAATACTTTCATGTGATTTTCATTTTTCATTTGAGAACTTGTATTTAATGGTGCAATGGAAATAAAAAAAGTATGCAAAATTTTAATAAAAATATTCACAGAATACTTTATGAAGAAAAAAAATTGGTCATATAATGTTAATAAGGCTGTTTATTATCCTTATAACAAAGGTCTTAATTGTATCCGAAGCTGTTAATAATCTGTGTGTAGGGCGCCGTCTGTTTTTGAACTGCTTCACCAGCCTGCTTGGTAAGTTTCTGAAAAAAGAAATTGAGCCCATCAGAAAACGAATCTTTTTTGTGAAAAAGAAATAAGATTTAAAAATGTTTTTATCAGTTACCTTAAGCTTGTTCCTCTTCTGGACTTCCATGATAGACTTGACGCGCCTCTTGTTCTCCAGAGTACGAACAACTGCCTTGTATTTCCATCCAACTTCGTGTGAAAGGCGTCCAACATGACAGTACTGAAATATTACAAATTGTTATTTATTGAGAAATCCAAATCTTCCATTCAAAAATATCTATGCTTTTAAATTTGAACTCAGCTTAAATTGTCATCAAATTGGACTATTTGCCAATATTCAGGCGCAAATTACCAAGACATCATTGTAAACATTTTTAAAGTATAAAAAGTAATATTACAATTAAAATAATAAACTCACCTTCCTGCCTGGTTTCAGGCACATAACTCTCATCGCTCCAGGAACAACAACGCGTTTCCTCCTATCATATGGTGGTGGACAGCCTTCGTATGTCTTTAGTCTCCTAAGAGCATCCTTGCCTCTTTGTGTTTTGTGTGGGATCATTCCTGTGAAGTAAATTATAATTTTACAACTATTTATAAATAGAATTTTACACAGTAATTTAATTATCAAATTTTATTCTCATTGAAAATTTGGTTTCATGTTTATTCAAATAATGTAGGTAATATGAGTAATCATTGAATAAATATAATTAATTTGAAAGGAAAGATTAACAATGTACATACCACGCACTGTTTTCCACAAAATCTTGCTTGGAGCACGGAAGTGGAAAGGTCCACGGGCTGGATTTACGTTACACCTCTTACGAAGGAACGACATGAACTTCAGCTTGTTTCTGAAATAATGAAAAATTGTTTTCAAATTCTTCTGTTACACTTTTAGAAATTCTTTTTGAAAATTAATAAAGTTCATACAATTTTATTCGTTTCATAAAGAATCAAATAATGTAGGTAAGTTTGTTGATAATCATTTGAGTAGACAAAAAAGTAAAAATATTAAATGCTGTACATAAAATTATACAAACAGAAAAAAACAGATATTTTATAAATATACCAAACTGTTTTGAAATAAATATATATCCATGAATCTAAATCAACTAGCTTTGTTCTCATCCAGAAAAGATGTAAAGTTAATACCTACTAGAAAAGGCAAAAGTTAATAATTATAATAATTTGAAATAGTCTTATTACCTGAAGAAATTTCCAGAAATGTTCAGTTGTTCGCATCGAACAACAATGACTCTATTTCCCTGCAAAATGGTCTTGGCAATGATAGCCGCCAAGCGACCAAGGAGATGGCCACGGCCATCAATGAGGATTGGCTGAAATAAAAAACCAACAATTAAACAACTAATTGCATTAAATTTATTAAAAAAACTAAAACAACACAGAAGTAATTAAAACTAATTCAAGTCAATGTGTGTGACACTGTACACACTATGCAACATTAAAAAACCAATAACCACGTGTATGTATGGCTATAGAACTTCAATTATCCGTAAGTAATGTTAAATTACAAAAAAGTTAATTATCCGTCGAACCAAAATTCGTCAGATCACCGTACAACGAGAGAAAATATAGTTTCGGAGCACCTAACCGAGAAGGTTGGAAAAGCTGCTGGGCAAAACACGTGTGCAACAGTGGGTCCCGACAGTCGGCCGTTATTTACGTTTTTCTCCGTACTTACGGCACTCCCGTGGACGAAATAAATTGCGGATTTTTGTAAGTTAGCGTCGGGAACGACATTTTCTCACTCGAAAACGATTAAATAGGCCGGTGGTCTTAAAAAAAAATCGAGTTTCGTTACAAACCTTTTCACTGAAGCCCGTCATTTTGTCCCCCTAACCGGAAAAGAGTCCATTAGAGCCGAGCAGCGGCTGAGGTGCTGCCGGAAGGCGTCGATGTCAACAGCGCGAACTGCGACTGCGAGCCCCGGTATTTTGGCGGCCATATTGATGGCGCGTTTTTTGAAAATGCTTTTAAACTTTTTATTTGCAGAAAGTTGTTAGACGATGGTAAAAACGATAATTATCCAGTTTTACTATTTATATTGGTTGATTATCAAATGTTTGTAATCAAATTTAGAAAATCACCTTGGGTTTTATTTGTTTTGTCGGATAAAAATGACAAAAATAAAATAAGTATAGTCTATTCGATAAAGTAAGTAAAGTAAGACTCTATTTTATCGATAATTCTTAGTATTTAATTTTGCCAATAGATGACTAATTGCTTTATAAAATCAAACATTAGAGTATTTTCAAAAGTAGTTTAGATTTTAATGCAGTTATAAGATTGAATCATTATTTTAATCGTTTCGTAAGATTGAAATGTTCTTTATAGTTCTTAAAAATGATATAATATATTATAAAGCTAATCTAAATTAAACAATTTTAAATTAGGGTCATATTGGAGCTGCCTTAAAATCTTATTAATTATTAAAATCAATTCGATATATCAATTACAATAATTTTATTGCATTTAAGGTATAGTAGCTGTGCGGAAACGATATATTGTTAAAATTTTATTAGGTCACTAATATACAGTTATACAATTTATTACATTTTGTCCTACATTTGCGACAAATTTTACTGAATTTTTTGTACAATTCTCGAAGAATAATCTTGTTTATTAAAGAAGATAAAAAATTTGTTGCCAGTTGTTATATTCCTCAAAATAAAATATTTTAATTAATTATTATTTTAAAATTTATTTTGTATCGTTTATCAAATAAAATAAAATAAATTTTAAACGATCATTGCGCCTAAAAGTTGAAAAAATTTCTTATATGCCAAAACATAAGTATATATTTTTACCACAGATTAATCGATCTCATTGCAAACTCCGTAAAATCATTGACACACTACTCAAGAAGGATAACGCGACATGCGGAAGGCCACTCGAGCCATTATTATATCCTCGGCTTTATAATAAGTAACAGCTGCTGCTTCTGTATTTATTTAAGTCCGATTAAAACAGGTCGTTACAGATTTCAAGCTCGCAAAACCGGGAAATAAATAAAAATATAAAGAAAAAATAAATATTATATCCACGAGTTCATCGGGCTCGAAAATAAACTGGTGCCGGCGCATCATAAACTTCCAGGTCCTAAAATTAGTACGAGCTTTCTACATGCGGCGGAGCCGGTCTGTCGGACGCCGGAGCCCCTTAAAGGGAAATAAACTACATTTTGATAACAAAAAAAAAAGAAAAAAGAAGGTTTAGAGGAAAAGGCGGCTGCTAACATCTGCTGCTTCGATGCAATACATGCGATTCACGAAGGAGGCCTTGGCACGTGGCACGGAGCTGCTCCTTTTGGTTTCTTCCCCTTCGGATGAATCATCAAAGGTTTGGATGGATGAAAGAAGTGATGTTTTTTAATTTATTGTTCAAAATAATTAACTAATGATTTACTGATCAGTTCAGTATCCCCTTTTTTTTCTTCAAATTTAATACAATTGTTAAATAATACACGCGGAAAAATGTTACAATAAAAATCATTATAATCTTTACTGAAGCAGGGACGTATTCAAAAAATAAAAAAAAATGTTTTAATTTTACTATAAAATTTTACTATAAATGTAGTAAAATTTAGTAAATAGTAGAGTAATTTTTAATACAAAATTTTTCTTCGTGTGATATTTATTTATTTAGTTTAATAAAGTATAGAAATATAACACTTGGATATTGTAAAGTTTGTAAAAATACATGAAAACATATAAGATAAAATAAAATGTTGCACTGCACCTCCTTAACGACTTAACGTTAAAAATTGATAAAAAAATGATTCTAATTTTTTTATAATCCATTTTTCTGTAACGTTATATAACGATTATTAAAATTTTTATTTTAATAAGTAGTTAATAAACACAAAGTGTCCTTAGTTAAAACACAGAGTAAATGATTTTGAAGGCTGCTGTTTGAAACGGTAGTCGAATCAATTTTAGCCAGTCGATAAATTAAGCGATTAGAAATTGACGTCTCGAATGCAGCCGATCGTTAATTGAATTGGGAACTATCGCTGACAGTACGAAACGATCGTTTTCTAATTCACAGGTTTGTTTTCACGAAATGGGAAAATATTATCTTAGCGTTTCTCAATATTCCCTCGCCTGACATCAGCTCTGAAAATAAGATCGATATATATATCATTAAAAACTGAACCAGCTGAACAGCATGTCTAATGCTATTCTCCAATAAATTTCAAACGTAAATAAGAAATAAGATCATTAAAAAACAATTTTTTTTCTTGATTATCGCACTCTTAAATAATCGCGTTTAAAGATAATGGATCTTCGAACGCTAAACTTGTCTTATAATATGTATATTGATTAATGTAGGTGTCGAATTTAAAAAAAATTTTCTATAGCGATAAATAAGTCCAAGAATGAACCTTATTTTACAATTGAGCACGTTAAGAAACAATTTTCCAAGATAAATAGCGCACATTAAAATTATTCTCCAAACTAAAGTATTTTTTAGCCTAAAGTAAGGAAAGGAGAATTTAAAAAACAAATATTTTTTACGATATTATAGTTTCTTTACGTTATATATACATTAAAAAACAATTTTTTAATTCGTATTTAATATCGTCTTTAACATCCGTACTCCAAAAATTTAGTTACACTCTAATGGTGAAGTGTATTCATTTTTAAGGACACACGACATGAAAATTAAAGTTTCCCGCCATATCACACGCCCATCATCTGCTATTAATTAATGGAAAAAATAATCATCAACAGTCATCGCGGCGAACCTTGGAATCGCGTAGCATCGGCGCGTTCTCCAAAAAGAAAAATCGCGTCTCATCCTCCAAAATAAAGTCAAACAAAGACCCAAAGACCCAGAGGCGGACCCCTGACTTCCGACTTTTTTTTAAGCATCGCGGGGATGGGCCGCGCAGACGAAAATAACGAAGCGAGGGTCATCACAGTGATTTTTCAACGCGGAGGAAAGGAAGGAATAAAGGGTTATACCCTGCACGCGTCTGAGCGACGAATGCAAATGTGAATATACTCGTCGATTTATGTGCTTGTGCAGAGGAAGCGCGTGGCTGCGCATTCGTAAGACCACGCGGCTTCTAACGAATGCACCGAGAAAAATGTATTATAGTAAAAAGAGTACTGTACTTCTAGTAAAAATTACTATACTGTATGGGAAAGCGGTCACAGACTGGCATTATGACAAAATTTACTGTACTGTATGGTAAAATTTACCATAAATAGAGTAAAAATTACAATATATTATCTGGCAAAATTTACTTATTTTTGAATTTTCAAATTTCGCGCGGAAAGCTTTTGAAGAAAAATCCTTGATTTACCTATCTGTAAAATCGAATGGCTCGCGCATCACGCATGACGCATAGAATTGAATGCAATAAGACTTCCACTGAAATTCTGATATCAAAAAATACTGCGGATATAATGGGAAGTTTATATATGTCAGTGTGTACTTTCAAATTTCCCGCGGAAAATGCTTTAATCATTAAAATTAAATAAGTTGCATATGTAAAGTATATATTTCCATACACTGAGAAAAAAGTTTACTGATCACAATTAACCATTACTTGCTTTAATTAATATTTACTTGTTTCAACCAAAATTTATTTGTTTCAATCAAATATTA
>JAWWEN010000020.1:3502099-3515208 GCA_035582955.1 Sycophila texana
GTTGATTTAAAGAAATATTTAACAAGTACTATTCAACGAAATATTTATTTAAAATTACCAAATTTTTTTTCAGTGTGCAGATTATGAATTTAAAACAATAACATAAGGGTTTTGATTTCAGTCCTTGTTTTTTGGCTAAACCGCGTTAAACCTTGTACAACGTTTTATTTGCTTGTCTTGTATGTTGATTCATTTACTTACTAAAAAATGTATAAAAAATAGAAAGTTCGACTGTAAAACATTTACCAATTTTGAGAGGTTTTCTTGAAAAGCTCGTTACATACAACAAATTATTTATTTTTATTTTTATTTATTTATTAAAACCAGAAAATACAGTTTAGAAAATATTTACCAGAAAATATTGTTTAGAAACTTTTAGCATGGGTCTTACGTATTAGTTTAAAATTTTCAATTTTTTTTTTTAATTTTTTTACTTTTCTTTAACGAATCTTAAAATTTATACGATTGAAAATAAGACCTATCTGGACTAAATTACAATTTATCCTCGAACTAACCAGTGCGTATGTATAACTATGAATAACTATTATCGACTCAATTACAAATCTCACCACTAATTTTATAAAAAGCCACTAAATTAAACACTTATTACAGGTACTTAAACCCGGAGGACTTTACGCAGGAGCCGATTTTTATCGAGCATCGTCCAAGTTCGCAGGAGCAGTTGGACGTGTGCATCAGGCACTTCGAGGGCCTGATCTGTGAAACTTGCCTGACTGGCATGGACGCGCTTCTGTTCATCGTCGCTTGCGACGAAGACGGCCGCTCGGTCGAGCGTCGGTTGACGAAGTCTGTGCTCGCTCGAGAGAAGCTGATGCCGATACCGTTGTGCGTCCTGGTGTTCGGTGGTGGCGGGAGCGCGGATTCTCGCCCGGCCGGCCTTGCGGCTACCCTCGAGGTCCTCCTCGAGTCCGGCCACGTGTCGGAGTACACGATCCTGACGGAGGCCAGCAACGACGAGACAGTCGCTCTGAAGCTCTTCCAAAGCGCTGTGCTGTGGCTCGCCATCAACCGATCGCCCGCCGTCCCGCTCGTCATGGACTACTTGAAGCGCCTCTTCGATGATTGTATCACTGAAGAACTGTGGCTTAGGTACTTTGCTTTTCCAATCGCCATTAAAAATAGAAATGACGCTTCTGTTATCAATTTTTTAATTTATTTTACGAAGTGATAACATGCATGAATTCTTTTAGGTATGCATTAATTACTTAAATCTTTTTACTTTGTCTATTATTTGCAAAGATTATCGCGCTGACAATTAAATAACGAATGCCGTAAAATTCTTAAATTTACAGATGATAAATGAGTAATTTCCTTTCAGAATTCAAGGTCACCTCTTGACGAATCCGCAATTGTCAAAAGCCCTAAACGATCCGAATTTCATCATCGGATTGCACAACGAAGCGGTGAATCACATCATGGACATCGTCCTGGATCCAGAATCAATGTCTTACACCGATTTTGCTCCAGAGCTGAAGATTTATCTGGATAGTCAGCGAAAGTATCCGTGCAGTTACGAATACTTCGATAGCGTGTGGAAACATCCAGAATACAGGGCGGAGCTAGAGCGAGTGATGAGCAATTTTATCCTTCCATCATGGAAGTAGGTTCAATCAATTTGCTGATAAGATTTTTATCGAACGCATTAGTTGGTTTTTTTTAATAATCGAACGTAATCTATATAAAATAGATTAACAGGTTGAGTGCTACACGGTATATATATATGTACCGTGAAAATCTTTTCGAATATCCGGCATGGTACATATACGTACCATAATTTTTATTGCTTTAACGACTTTGATGACGGTTTAAAAAACTAATTTTGAACCTCTCTAGCTGTTTTTTTCTACCATTTTTTAATCAATATGAAGTAAGACATGGATATTTAACAAAATAGCACAGAAAAAATATTTTAAAAATTTTTTATACAATTTTATAGCTGCAGGAAATTATGAAAGAATCGTTTTTACATATGTAGGACTCAACATGTTAATCTAGAAATCACATGTTTATTTAAAAAAATCAAATAAATTTAATGTGAATAGATTGATAAACGTAATTGGGTGCACAAATAATATTTTTGCAGCGAATTCACTTCCGCTTTGTGTCGTACTACAAAATTGCTGATAAATGAATCAAATTTAACGATTTTAGATTCTCATAGTAACAATACTTACAAAATTTTTGTAGATTCGAATGGCCGATCCAGGACTTGATGGAGCTGCACAAAGCCATTGTCTGCTATTGTCAGCAAACCATCCCGCACACTGACAGCGTCTCGGCGACGAACAACATAATGAGCGACCTGTTCATGGTGACGAGCGAGGAAAGCTGTCCCAATTTCGCGGACATAGTGATTCACATTGTCGAGAAGAAAATCAATAACATCGGAGGTAACACTCGTGTGGTCTTCAACAAGAATCACATCAAGCACTTTCAAACTCTGCCCTGGTGGTTCAAATCCAGCGTGGTCATAGATTACGTTGCTAAGCACCCAATTGTTGAAGAAGAAGAAGAAGTTGATGATGGTGTAGAAGCAGACAATGTAACAACTAGTCAGGTAATAAACTGGCCTAATACTTTTCAAATTGCGGTAGATATTCGTTTAAAAAAATTTCTTTTTGATAATTTGTTGATAAGATTTTCAGTAAAATGTCAAGTCAAATGCCATCCATTAATTGTAAATAGTTATATTGTAAAAACATGTTTATTTAAACATGTTATTTAGCTTACATTACAAAAATTTAATTTATCGCTCTTTCATTATCAATAAAAAGTAACTTATACACGCACACTTTTATTAATTAAAAACGCAGGAGATTGCAACGAGCACAGCCGTAGAATATGATATGGATTGCGACATCGACGAGTTAAACGAGACGTGCCAGCAGCACGAGGATGAGCAGCCCTTACAGGAATTGTGCGAGGAAACCCGGAGTCACGCCACGGAGGTTCGGAGTGTTGTTGCGAAATTCGAGAAGCAGCTGGAGGAGCAGAGGCTCAAAAACCAAAGCCTCGAGGAGCGACTTAAGGAGGCGCTTCAGGATGACTTCCTCGACGTCGGCAGTTGATTCGACGTCCTTGCCGCGTGGTACTCTTATCTTCCTGTTGATTGTGCTTGCGCACAGACCTACGTGAAGAACCACATTGGTTCGATATTAAGTCCTTTTTACGTACCTATTTGTAAGCTGATGATCGAGCGGTGATAATAGCTTTTGTCGCACAATGTGTTGATAATGAATGAGTGACTTTTTTTTTTTACTGGTATGCTGCGTGGCAGTTTTTAAGGCGATGCTGCTTTGACCGATGCTTGATGATGAAGTATGGATTTATTAAAAAGAATTTTATATAAATGATTAGTAAACTTTGAGTTGTGCTACTTTTTTGATTGAAGATCATCCTTTTTAATGAATTTAAGGTCTGTACTGTTGGAAAAACAATAATAATTGTGAAGATTTTAACATATTTTTTTAGAAAATTATACGTTTATTGAAATGTTTATGTATATCCAGTAGTACAAATTTTAAGCTCATTACAATTGTAATTTATATTTAACGATCACTTTTGACAAGTGATAACTAATCACAGTAATTATGTAAATAGCTAATGAAAGGTTAAAAAAATTAACCAGACTTGATGAAATTTAACAATTTTTGACGATATTTGTTGTAGACAAAATATAAAGGTAGAAAAATAGTTATTTCAAAGTGCATTATCTATCATCAACATTGATAAATGATGTAAATAAGTATGTCTTCTAAAGCTAAACGATTGAATAAAAAATGAACTTTTTCTTAATACTACTGCTACTGTGTAAAACATTTTTATTACCATTACTAATGTTTCTTTTGATTTATGAAAATTTATTTTTACAAAAATACTCACTTTCTCTTAATGGTAAGTGAATTTTACAAATTTATAGTATGAGAAATAAATAATCTATTACTAGTTTTACTTGGCTTAAAAGAGGATTCAATTGCATTATTGTTAAGCATCACCCTGTTCTGCCACATCTGGTAATTTCAAATCAGGAAAATCTTTACGAATTTTACTGATTGTTTCTGTGCGATTCAGCTTAATCATTTCTTCATCATATAATTCACTATTTCGATGAGTTTTACATCTGCAGAATATTAAAAATTAGTTTTTTTTAAGACTATTTATTAACTAAAGACTTCATTGACTTAAATTCAATTTACCTGTTATCACGATCAAAATGATCATAACCATTGATAGGCTGTTTGCATATGTAGCACATTAAAGCACCACAAGTACACTTCATTTTATTGCAACCGTGAGATTTAACAAACGGTTTACTACATCTAAAACAGTACCTTATTAATGTTTTACTCATGTTTTCTTCTATTAAAAGTCGAGCCTTATGTTCGTCCAAAGCTTCCTCACATTTAAAGGGAAGATGATTGATTTTTTTACAAAATCTAAAATAATGTATTTAATTTAAATTTTCTTACAAAAAGAAAAATTAAACTTTCTCAAATAAAATTTTGATTTATCTTACCGGCATGTTATCTTATTACATTCTGGATTTTTACAAGAAAATATTTTGATTTCTTGGGCCAATTCCATTGAGTATTCACAAAATGGACAATTAACTAAATTCTCAAGTTGTGCTGCCCTTATTTCTGCATCTTGTTTTATTTTTACAAATTTTTCAAATATGTTTATGGGCAAAACTTGTCTGAGAATACTCAAATTAATTTCTTTCCCACATGCCATAAAACATTGTAATGATGGCTCACTACCAGAAATTGCTATATTTGTACCTTTAATTATACACTTTTTACAAAATATATGATTATTATCACATTCTACAGTATCAAAGGGTTTCACTTCATCATAGCAACATTGACATTCCAATAGCAGTCTTTTTGCCTACAATTTATTTATTAGATTATTTAAAAACAAATCTTTTAATTAAATAAAAAATGCTCGTTACCCTCCATATTCGTAGTTCCTTCTCTTCATTTTTTTTCATTTCATCTAAATAGTCTTTAATACGATTTTTATTTTGTATAAATGCTGCTTCTTGTAAAAAGGGGATATCGTTGATGTCAATATTAACGTTAGCCCCTTGTTTTCCTAATTTTTGTTGTAAGCTTTTATCAGTAAGGCTCATATTGTATTTATTTAAAGAATATTCACTTCCAACCAGTTCTCCCTGTAAAAAATAATGTTAAATTAGAAATGTTAATTATTTTTCCTTTAAAAATAGATTATATAAATCTACAAACCGACTGATCATTATATCTTGTTTTAAGAAAATTGAAAACTTTTTCTTGATATGTACATTGTCGTTCAGAATTTTCAAAGTGTTCAAATGGTTCTGGAAAAAGCTTAATAAATCTTTCAACTTTAAAATCAGTAGTGTATTTTCTTATATTTTCTATTTTCTTTATATTTTCAAAATATTGATCTCTCTTAACATAATTCTTATCTACTAGCATTGACTCTACAAATTGTTCCATTGACTGAGTGTTATCATAATTTTGTTCAACACATTTTCTAAGTGACTCTGGATCAGCGTCGGGTAAAATATTTTCTAATATTTTTATTTTTTGATCTACAGTTTCTTTATCTTGCTGCAGAAATTCTGACAATAGATGCTCGTTTAATATTTCTTGATTTTGTTTCTGCAGCTCAGCATCTTGAATTTCCTGCTCATCAATCATTGTTGCCAACAAGTGATCATTAGCTACAGCTTTACTTTTTTCGAATAAATCGTCATCAACGAATTTGGAAAGCATAATATCATCTGAATTTGGCAAGTCATCAATAAAATCCTCATCGTTTTTCAATATCTTAGACAACTCATTTTCATCAATTTTGTCATCGTAACTTAATAAATGATTTATAAGCATTTCTAAAGTGTTTCCTTCACTTTCATCAAACGGTGGATCCATGCAAATCTTTCTAATGTACTTAGCTTCAACATTGGGGAACATTGACAGTAATGTAGAGTAATTGGGTTCAATACTTCTATTTTCAATCCTGGGTAACATTATCACTTCATCATCACTTGAAGATGAAGACTGATCCTCTTCAACCAGGAAAACTTCCCGTGAAGTGGCCATCTCTTACCTTAATTAACGCTAAGAACCTGCAACAAAAAAAAAAACACTGCACTCGCCAAAGATTTTCACATCTTTTAAAGAGCTGCGCTCAACTATTTTCACGCAGAAACGGCACACTCTATACGTGGATAAATAAAAAACGCAAAACAAAAGCGGGGGATTCACACCGCAAATGCGGCAAGAAGAACAGCGTGACCGACGCGAAATAAGTCTGCACGCTTGCTAAATGCTATAAAGACTGTAATCCCGCACTCGGGCACTAATCGACTTTTTTAGAACGCTCGTGTACACCTTATCAGTTCAGAACCTGAGACGCCGATTGTTAAGCGAATTGCATCGATAAGCCGTGCACCGATGTATTACGTATACCGCTCCAACCCCGTGTGTGCGATCAACGCGACTGAAATTCCTTCGGCGATTGCCTCTTGTTCTCTTCACGCACATTTAACAAGGAAAAAAATCTTTTGTTTCTGTCTTTACGATTTACTTATGATTATGTATGTACACACTCTGCGGTGATGTATGAGGTGATCGTCGTCCTTTTGTTTACAATTTGCCTACAATGGTATAAAAGAAAATAAATATGCTTCGCAATTTAAATGTACATCTTTTGTAAATTTTCTGTATATTTATGAACTACTGAAGATTTTTTGATGGATTTATTAGATTTCTAAAGTTAGTTATGGAATCAATAATATATTAGATTGATATCAAATTATAATATATGTATAAAAAGAAGATACAACTTCACTTAACCAAAATTTTGGTCGCAACATTGGCCAATTTTTAAAATAAGTATTAATTAAGAGAAAATTGAATTAAATAAATAAAATTTGTAAATACATACTATTGCAGAAAATTTTTGCTCTCATATACGTATATTATTGACATTAATTTACATTTAAATTCACTCAGTGCAGAACTCTAAGTGTGAGTTTTCTACGTGAAATCACATCGATCAATTTACAAGTTAGAAAGAAATATTAGGAAAAAAGCATGTTAAAAATTACAAGTAATAAAAATCACGAATAAAAACATGTAGAAAATATAACAGATTTTGCATGACAAATAGCCATACCATTTTATTAATTAATTATAATTTTAAAGACACATTTTACCTAATTTTTCGATTACTATCAATATATAATTATAGTATAAATACCTTTCTCTTTTTAAAACTTCACTCCGTAACAAGAAATATATATTTATACTTAATGCGCGCAATCGAAACTTTATATTCAAATTTATATTCAAATCAAGATTTGAAATTTCGCGCGCCGCTTAAAACTCGCCTGAAATTGATTTAATTGGTCGCCCGCGAACCGCAAAGCCAATGAGATCATTGCCGCTGCTTTGGCCGCGGCGAATCAGCGATCTACAATGAACGAATGAAAATCCCATCGGCAACGCGATCCAATTGTAATTCGTTCTGCTTGTTGTGCGTCTTCGCGGCGATATTGCGTTCGACTTTGTTTTTATAATATAGGAAATTCTAAGTACTTACCTACCGAAAATGAAGATTAATAAAAAAGTAGCATTACACGGAAGGTAATATCTCGTCGTGCAATGTCGGACGACTCGGATTACGATGGAGAACCCGAAGAAATTGACGTGTATAAGAGGAAATATCAGCTGCTCGCTGAGCGTTGTGAGATTTTACAACAGGTTTGTTTATGTGCTCCGATTTCGAGCCCTTTTTTCCCTCGTTCTAAATGAGGCTTAGTTGAAAAGTGGCTTTTTCTTGCAGGACAATGAGCGGCTAGTTCACCGGATTCAACAAGCCAGGAAATTACTAAAGCGAACGAAGAAAGAAAAGAAGTAAGATATTACGAGGTTAACTGCTGAGATTGCTGAAAAATGATACTATGATTTCGTCTGCATATTTCTCTATTTTCTTTAACTCTTATCAGATTTCTAATACGTAGAATTTCATGTCTTTTTTATTCATAATAATAGTTTATGTCATTTGTAGTTATAATTATTTTTAGTCGGATATTTACATATTTAATGAACATTTGAATTTATAGGTTTCTAATCAATCGTCTTGATCAACACGGAGATAGATGGAGGGAAGCTCCGATGGGAGTGCTGGAAGAAAACAGCGTGTTTCCAAGTACTCCAAAACAAGAAAAAGGCTCAAAGTCTGTTGTAAATAGTGTTAAAGAAGAAAAGCCAAAAAAAGGAACCAAAAGAAAAGGAACAAAAGCCGATCCTAATGCTCCAAAAAGGCCGGCCAATCCATTTTTCCAATTTTGTCAAGAGCAAAGGCCAAGAGTAATGGAACGTTTGGCGGGAGAGCCAGAACCTAGTAAACAGGAACTTACCAGGCAACTAGCAACAACATGGAAATCACTCAGTTCCGAAGATAAAAAGGTAAACATTTATTTGTCTGCTGAAAAATTAAAATACTGAATTTATAAATCTTTATTATTTTTCTAAAAATGTTTATTGCTTTAGGTGTACTATGATATGTACGAGAAATCGAAAGAAAAGTATGTTGCTGAAATGCAAATCTATAATAAGAAAGCTGAAGATGGACCTTCGCAAACGTCTCTAAATGTACCTTAATATATAAGTCTGTAAATAAAATATTTTAATTTTTTATACATAAATTTATATCATTTAATTGCATTATAATTGTTTTTTTTTCCTTACGTATTATTAAAAATTTTTCAAATAATGAGAATCTTTTTATGAAAAAAATTAATTAACTGTTCTTTATACCTATATAGGTATATATACTGCAGACACGTTCATACCTATCGACTCCAATACGGCGAGTTACGGAGTTAGTCGACCGCCAGTTGTAGCAGAGCAAACATGGCGCGAGGCAGCAGCGCTGGTTTTGACAGACATATTACAATTTTTTCGCCGGAAGGCCGTCTCTACCAAGTAGGCAAGTAATAAAATTCATTTTTCGATTTCGCGAGTTTTCCTCGCGTACATTTTAAGTCCATCCTCGTCGATTACTTTCATGCAAAATTTCATCCAACCATTGGCATATCACGGCGTGATCTGCACTTTTTTGAAGCTGAACACTGTCCTGTACACAGTGCCGCTTGCGAATTTAAAAATTTTTTATTTTCCTGTTTGATTTGCAGAGTATGCATTCAAGGCCATCAACCAGGGCGGCCTTACGTCGGTGGCCGTTAAGGGTGTCGACACCGCAGTTTTCGCCACACAGAAAAAGGTCCCGGTAAGTTATTCCACAAAGAGGTTAACCTCACTTTCAGTTGGTTTTAAACAATGAACTCCTAACTTGTTGATTATTTACAAGGATTATTACTGATTTTTAGGATAAGCTCCTGGATGCTTCCACGGTGACCCATGTTTTTCAAATCACCGATCACATTGGTTGCGCAATGACTGGCATGATAGGTAAATTTTTAGTTTGTTTATTTACTGAAATTAGCAGGTAGTAATTTTTCAGTTCATAAGTAACAATATGACTACTCATTGTAGCTGACAGTAAGTCTCAAGTACAACGAGCACGTTATGAAGCAGCTCATTTTAGATATAAATATGGATACGAGATTCCAGTCGATACACTGTGCAGAAGGGTAGCAGATATCAGTCAAGTTTACACGCAAAATGCTGAAATGAGACCACTTGGTTGTTCAATGACACTAATTTCTTATGACAGTGAAAAAGGTCCATGCATTTACAAAGCCGATCCAGCTGGATATTTCTGTGGGTACCGAGCTATCTCTGCAGGTCCAAAGCAAGCCGAGGCAAATTCTTACCTCGAGAAAAAATTAAAGAAAAAACAGAACTTTGATTTTGATGAAACAGTTCAGCTTGCTATAACTTGCTTATCTACAGTCTTATCTGTTGATTTTAAACCGAGTGAATTGGAAATTGGTGTGGTTTCAAAGGATCGACCCAAATTCAGGTAACAAAAGTCATTCAAAATTTAATAATAAAAATTAATTTTTTTTATAATAGAATCAATTTTTTAAATTGATTTAATTTTTCTTTTTGATTTTAGAGTTTTAACAGAGCAGGAAATTGACAAACACTTAACTACCATTGCCGAGAAGGATTAAAATTTGAATAAAATTTAATTAACAAAAATGTACTGCTATGCAGATCTTTTATACACCTATTATTATCTCTCCTATACTTAAATATATAATTTTATGTTGGATCTTGATGAATAAAAACAACATTTTTGTGAATTAGAATTATTTATTTTAAAAAATTTCACTTATACCTATTTTTTTGTTTTGTATTTAATAAATATGAATTTCAATTATTTTCCTGAAGCGGTGGACAGTGGATTTCTTACAACCAGAATAACTGAATCTCCTCTTAAAAACATTTTTGAGATAAATCTGTCTTTGTTAACTGGCTTTGCCTGAAATTTCATAACATTTATTAATTTCTCAATAAAATGATTATTGTAAATTATTTAAAACAAGGCAGTTTACTCACTTTCTTTTTTCCTTTACCAGTTCGGGGAAGTTCTGTCCACATTTCTTTAACATTTTCCAATACCATGTTACAATGCCTGTCGAAGGCCTTGACACGACCAAGCAATTTCTTATTATTTCTACAATTTATCAGCACTTGAGTGTTATTTTTTACAGACTGAGTTAGGACGGATAGTGGACCCGTATTGAATTCCTCCTCTTCCCTTTTTGCTAGTTCCTCAGGAGTCATCTCAGATTTTGGTTTCGTCAACGAAGACCTGGAGAAAAATTTTTTTAATTACTTTAACAACTTAAAATTCATGTTTACGTCAAAAGCCGACAGCATGAGCAGTGCACTAACGTTCATAACAATAGCTCACTTCCTTCGTAAAATTTATCAGACATTTTTAGGTATTTAATAAGTACTTACATTTTTGTATATTTCTGGTATTAAAATATCACTTTAAATTATGTACTGTTTAATAACAGTTGCAAAAATTCTACAGCAACAATGTACAATTAGGTTAAGTTGCCGACTCTACTCGCGTCTACCACGGGACAAGCACAAGTAGCATTTGTAGAAAAATCGATGACACTGTTGCCAACATTGTTGCGATCCCATTTTCTTTTCGTACTTGAACGTTGGTATATCTGCAAATTAATGGCGCTTTATATTTGAAATAAATAATAAACATTGAAAATAATGAATAGAGTTCTAAACAAAAAAATCTATTATTTTAATCCATAATATCAAAAAAGCACAATGTCAATTTGAAAAAAATCAAAATATCTTAATAAATTCAAAATAGAATATTTTAGAAAAATTAACAACAAATTTTAATATTCTTATAACAAAATGTCAATACATTTGACGTAAAAAAGTTAGCTAAAAAACATAACGAACGTATATACAAAGAATTCGTTTTTCTTTTTCTCCTTAAGTATACATATCTATACTGCCAATTAATCAGAATTCGTACAATTAGGAATTTCTAAAATTAATGCGAATTGAAGTGTGTATTGTTTCCCGTTGAGGAAAATAAAGCTCCGTATATCAAGTCAATTTAAATTTTACAATAATACTGCACGGCCGACAGCGCAGACGCAATTGTGATTACGTCGATATCGCTAATAAAGCGCGCACGTGTTATTGCATTCGTTTCACGAGTTGTAACGTACTTGATAAATCGTTTACGAAATATCAAAGAACAGCCGCATGATGTTGGAGTAATAAAAAAAAAAAATATCTTCTTTAAGGATTTAATTCGTTGATTAATGGTTCGGCATTTATATCGGTAAAATTGTTTAGTAAACATAAAAGCTTAAAGTCGTTTTTTGCACGCGCGTAAGCAAATATGTATTATGTATTATGCATATTGTAACGATTAACTCGTTCAAAGTAGATTTTAATTATAATGCAAATCCGTAAAATGCATATATCTTTTTAAATTATATTAAATCTTTCATTATAAAATTTGCTTGGATATTGTAAATTATATATATTATTTAATTAAGTACAACGTATTATAGGACGTTTTAATTTGCTATTTATGAAATAAATAAATGTTACTACTTGTAACTTAAAAGAGTATGAATTACTTTAAATGCTCATATGCGATAGTAATTATAACAAAAAGATATCTTTAAATATATAATGTTATAGTTTCTATTCCACTATAAATCGAATAAAACAGATTTTAAACTCTAATTAATTCGTGAAGTCAAATCTGACATTAGATCTAATTTTGCTGCCACCCACAACCACTCACCCACTATATTAATTCCAATTAATTCTTTTTCTTTTTACTTGTAGTTTTCGCTATTATAGTACTTGTATTTTATTATGTAAGATGCAATAATAATGCACGTTTTTAATTATTAACAGTAACAAAAAATTACATTTTTATAATTTCTATTGCGTTTACTTTAAGCATATAATCCCTAATAGCACGCACACAACGTTTTTAACGATGTTTTTAAAATGTTTTTTATGTCCGCGGACATATGAGACGTTTTAACTACGTTTTTAAAACGTTTTCTTGACCTTTTTTTGGAGTATATAAAAACGTTTTGTGATCGTTTTGTGCTATTCGGGATACGAATGAGTTTCGAGAACATTCTTTGCAAAACTGGTTCTGAACAATAAAAAATTAAGTGTTTGCTCAATCTGATCTAAAATTGGATAGTCCCGCAGCTTTTTTTTTAATTATTTTTAAATAAATAGCTATTTTTTTACAGTTTTAGATGAAAACATCGTACATATTTTACTATTTTAGATACATAACTGGAAAACCCCAAGTTCGACGCATATCGGATCGCTATTTACGAAATTATTGCAAAAAAAATCCATAAATAAATATCGTTAATATCAGCACAAAAATCTTTTCGATTCTTTCAAAATAATATTATACAAACTCCTCTCTCACATGCAAAGTCCATAATCAAAATCCAAAGATTTGCATAAACGATCAACAAGGAAGTATATATAAAGTTCAATTAATCTCTCCGATAAAAAAAAAACTAAACGTGTCGCGGGACACGCATTGGGAACGAAGTTCCGAGAGAGAGAGAGAGAGAGAGAGAGAGA
>JAWWEN010000020.1:3515308-3599784 GCA_035582955.1 Sycophila texana
TTTGTAATTTTTACAAAGCGGTTTGTAATTTTTACAAAGCGGTTTGTAATTTTTATTCATTCTTTCTCTCCGTGTATCCTCCCACGCCTCCCGCCTGCTGCACACTAACGCGGAAAGAAAACATCTACTCAAAGTTACAATAGTCAATTTTTAAATTTACTCTACTTTCTTCCAAAATTTCAATCATGCCGCTAACATTCTAATTTTTCTAATAATCTCAGTCTGTCAAGACATTACAATTTGCTATTGTAATTTTTAGTATATAATTTTTCTCCTTATTCACCGAAGGGGGAGAAAGCGATGGTGGCTCATTATTTTCTACGTCTTATTCACCGGGAGACGAAGGCTTTTCCTTCTCTTCTCTCTCGAGGAGGAGGAAAGAGAAAGAGGAAAAAGGGGCGGAATCGTAAAAAAAATTTCGGATGCGGTGGGACACCGTCGAGGAGGCTCAAGCGCGGAACGAAAGGGGCGTATACGGGACGGGCGATTGATCAGTTATCGATTAGCCGGGTAGCTGGATTTTTTCGTAGGAAAGAATTATAAATGAGAATAAATGAAAAACTGACGGACGGGAGGCGGGCGTGCCTTGAGATGCCTCAAACCCTGACACAAACAATAATCATATCTTATAAATTTTAATGCAGTTATGATTATTTCGAGTAAATTAAAGAAGAGAGAAAAGCGGGGAAGGGCGATCGAGTAGGATAAAGTAAGCTCGTCGACGAGTAAAATACGAGAGCGACTCGAAGTAGTTTGAGGAGGTGTCGAGTCAAAAAATACGTAGCTATAAATAAAACTGTAAGGTTCAGAAAAGTGACCGAGCGCGACCCTCGCCGAGTGAGGATGACTGACGATGCAAAAGAAAAATTACGTTTAGCCGAGTGAGGTCACAAACCGAGGTGAAGAGACGCAGGTCGCGGAGAATCAAATAATAAGTAATTATTTGTTTTAAAAAAACTACGAAGAAACCAGGTTGCCGAGAAGTTTGTTATTGAATGCGCGAATGAGAGAACGACGAGGCTGGCGACGTCGCTCTTCGCTTATTAATTATATAAATTCTGTATATTGTATTTATTCGTGGAAAAAAGTGAACTATTTCGTTTCGATGCGTCAACGAATGCCTTTTCAATCTTTCGCTAGTGCAAATTTTTCTATCTACTTTCGATCTCGTGAATATTATCAGAGGTAAATACGAAAATAAAAGACGAAAAAAGGTATCCGAAAAAATGAAATAAAACTCGTTTGACGATGTGGATATAGGCGACTCTGTGAAATAAACCGTTAGTCTGCGACTGACTCAAAAAAATTCGTTCTGAAAGTGGAATGAAGCGAGATTTCTATAGTTTCGTTGAACAAAAAAAAAGGATAATATTGTATATTGAATTGTTAAGCTAAGTGATCCTTAAAAAATAAAAAAAAAATGAAGTAATGTTTCACTATATAATTACGTTGATTCAAGACGAATTTTTTCGATTTAAATTTCCCTGGCGACGCGAGAATCGAGCAAAAAGTCGCCCGCGTGAGATGTCAGCGACGTGTAAAGCGCAAAAAGGAACATTATTTTGCAGGTATCGCATGCTATTAAGTTGATTGACGCGCGCGTTGAACAAAGAGAGAAAAAGAGGAGGAGCTGTGTGCACCGTTTAAACGAGGCGAAACCTTTTCTTTGGTCGACGAAGGAGGCGAGGAGAAAAAAAATAATATATTCTATCCGAACAATAATCGATCTCGAGTTGAAAAACTTAAAAAAATATATATATAAACTTAAGATCGTCAATGTTGACTGCATTGGTTGTAAAGCGACTATCATTGTTATATCTGTATCGGATTACTTAAGTTTCGATTGGTTATACAATGCGAATTTACTACCTGCTGTGTCATCCGCATTATTTAAGATTCTATGCAATGTTAAGAGAAAAAAATATTAATAATAAAATGAAAAATAAAGCAGACGTAATGGTGTTATTGAAAAATAAAAAAAAAACTAGATGACCGGAGTTATCGATCGATCAATCCCATTCTATTTAAGTCTAGCCGATTAAATAATGAGAAAAAAGGGAGAATAAAATAAATGTAAGTTCGGTGAGCGATAAAAAATGTGTGTGCATCGATTACACGCATGAAGGTGTAATTAATGAAGAATTATATGATAATGACTTATAAATAATATACATATAACTATACATATATATATATACATACAAACATATACATATTATACATATTATACATACATATATATTTAACTATTGCAAAATCGTTGTTACATCGCTACTTGTATCGTATTTTGTACAAAGTATCCTCTATACCTTTAGTTCTCTTGCTGGTGTTTATCCGCAAAACTGAATAAAAGAAATAATTAACGAAGTAAACGCGATTATAGTGAAATTATTGACAGGAGTTAAACAGTATCGTTGTTCAAGAGAATCTTCTTTCGCTGGCGATGCGTACGCAAAGAAAATAAAAGAATACCAAAAAAATGGGCTTCGATGATCATTTCGCTGAAAGTTTCTTTAAGATAAATAAATAATTCACGAGTGAATAAATTGAGAGAAAGAGAGAGAGAGAGAGAGAGAGAGAGAGAGACGCGCGTTAGCGCACCACACGGATCACAAGCTGTAATTAATTATTGCGACGACTGTGAGTGGAATATATGAAAAACATTAAATGAGTGAAAAAAAGAGATAAGCCTCGTCAATTTCAAAAAGACGTTCGATCTTTGCCCGACATTATTCACGCATATACGTATACCAGAATTTCGCAAGGGATACAAAAAGCTTTAGGTTCTTGCCCAGGTGCGATGCTCAAGTTAGTTTCGAGTATCGTTACTGTGATCCTTAAATATCGGCGTCGGCTACGAACTAATAAAAAGAATCTAGAAACGCTACGATATCGTTGTTTTCATTACTTGTTTCATCATTCACTTTTTTTATTCATTTGCTGAGGAAAATGATTTACAATGCGGTTTAAATGAAGCCATAAGGTGAGCTCAGTATACTGATCGTAATAAAAGAGAAGCTACTTTATAATGAAATCTATTTAAAAAATAAATAAATAAATAATTAAATGCGCTTTTTTTGAAAAAGAAAGGACATTTTGCAATAATATCAATTCCTGGATATATAGCTTATTCAATTCAAAATTTGGATGAAATATTCCATCGGTATTCAAAGTATTCACTCAAGTCTCATTCAATCTCGTTCACGTGGTAAATTATAAAAGAAAATAATTTTGGACTCGATACAGCTAAAAATTCTCGATCTAAATAGGCGTTACGATCAATAAAGCAGCAAGTGCATTTAAATAGCTTTGTGAAGCTTTTCCCGCCTTCACTCGATCGCAATGTTGCAACACTGTGATTTATCGAGGGATTATTAAAAGTTAAAATCAGAATAAATTCACAAATCTCTGAGCAAAAACTTTGTAAATTGTAAATAGCAAAAGGTAAAAGAAGCAAAACGATCGACGAAATATATTTATAGCCTGTAGACTTGCGTGCACTCGCGTAAATGAATATTTTGATGTTCCTATCAATCTAAATTCTGTATGGCCCGAGAGAGGAGATTACTTAAGCGTCTATACACATATTAAGTAAATAGTGGTACCCTTTCTTATCCATATCGCCAGCGGCTTTCTCGTTCCTCGAGGACGGTGCTAACATATTTTTCAGCTGTGATCGCTCATATAATCGACGGTTGTAATCGTCATTCATATCGAGAGTCGGAGAACTACGGGGACGTCATTCCGGTCCGAGGGTGCGTCAGGATTTAGGATTAATCATCCAGCTTTCAATATTTAAATCTATAAATCTACTATAAACTCTCATTGCTTTTTCATCTCCAATGTATTGGCCGACTTTCTACTCGATTACTTATTTTTTACATTTCCTTTGTCGTTAATAAAGGCAGCAGAGATTATAACTATACTTTCAAAAATTTATTACTAAAATTCCTTTAGAATTATCGTTTTTTCGACTAGATCAAATGTTATAATTAGGGGAAGTCGGGGGGTAGTGGACCTTGGAGCGGGGTGGGCCTTCGGGGCATAGTGGGCCACCCCATTAAATCGGTTGCATTTGCTGTGAAAAATATTTATTAACAAGTTTCATTCAAATTAAAGCATTTTGAAAGATTATCATTGTTACATTGCAATACTGTATACAAAAATTATATAGTAATACTGCAATGTAATAGTATAAATGCTTTAATTTAAATGAAACTTGTTAATAAATATTTTTCACACCAAATGCAACCTATTTAATGGGGTGGCTCACTATGCCCTGAACGCCCACCCCGCCCCAAGGCCCAATATGCCCCGACTTCCCCTATCAAGTTAGATTTTTATTGCAGAATAAAGTGAATAATATAGGGAATAACGTAGTCCTTTATTGTTAAAACGAATCTATTAACAGAGATGACATCGAGCAAAAATGTCTCTTTATTAATTAATAATATTTTATGAAGTTTTTTACAACAGTAATATTCATGCTATTATTGCTCTCTGCATTATTTATCGATAACAAGAAAACTACTAAATAATTTACTTACATATTTTCCTTTATAATTGCAAGACACTAATTTAAAATTTCTTATAACGCGTCCTAAAAATTGTTTCTCCATTTATCAAAATAACTGAACCAATTAAAGTAGCAGTGATTGAACAATACCATGTAAGTCTTTTTACCCAAAGTCGAATTTCTCGAAAAATTTCCATTACGTTTCCTTTGAACAATCTTAACACCTAGAAAAAAAATATTAAATGCAAGAAAAAAAAACTATTAAAATTTTCTCAAGAAATATAAAGAAATAAATAATTAAACAAAAGATACAGAGAAATGAACTTTAATGCCTCTACATCTTGTTATAATAAGTAATTATTGTTGCTGTTCTTGTTGATGTTGTTGTACATACTGTATCTTTGATTAATATGCGCAAAACGTTTGAAAAGAGTTGAGTACAAACCGACTGGTGAAACAAAAATCAGGATGATGTATTAAAAAATTAATCGCGAAGAGATCGAACGTCGAGAATGACAGGTAAAATACATTTATAAATCTTATAAGGCTTGTGTGAATTTCTCACTATGAACAATAAATAGTTATGAACATCAGTAATTTGTAAGAATTACTTGAGAAACAAAAAATCGAAAAGGGACGAATTTCGCTGTAGTAGCATTTATGAAAGTCTAATAATTATTAACTCTTTAAGGTCTGATACCAGCATTTTACTTTCTTCAAGATGACATCTTTTTTTTTAAATTTATATATTGAATTTCTCGAGAAAGCTAGGATTAAACAAACGTACTCATACCTTAAATTTTATTGCTATTGTAAATTGTTGATATAGTTATCAGATGTTAGACCTTGAAGTGTTAACTGATATCTTTATATTTCACGTGCATTTTGTTGAGCCTTTATGAAACTAACAGATTCCAGAATCTTTCTTCGGCCATTTAAATGTCTCTGTAACATATTTTCGGAGATTTGTGGTGTACAAGAGATAGCTATTAATTTTCAACACCGAATAAAATATCGTATACGGATCGTTTTACTAAAATAATACGAGAAAAAAATGAAAATATCCTTATACCACGCTAATGTCTGACGATTTTTATCCTTCTGTTATAAGGAAACGTAACATTAAAAAGACAGAACAGTTTAATGTTTAGAGTTTTATATCAAAAGATCTTTAAGCGTATAGCAAAAAAGTGTAACTACAAATGAAAATACATGCAACTTTTTTCATAAAGTTTAAATTATACATACTAGTTACATGTCTTGTTAGATCAAATTTACAAGAATGAAATAACTTAAATTTAAAATAAAAGTGTATGCGACATTGCTAGTATAAATTTATAGTTGAATGATTTTATACAATGATTCATTTTCTTTGAAAATAAAAACTCACAGTTAGTTGCAAATTCGATTAATTAGTGCAATAAAAGCATTCGTATTTCCAATGTAAATAAAATACTTCAACTCCAAGAATTTTCTCTTTTATTTTACGGTAATCATGAAAGTCTTAAATGAAAAAAAAGTAAAAAGATAGTATCTCAGATTTTCCATAATTAATTAATGTATAAAAAAAAATAAAAGGATAATAATTAATTTGCTTTTGCAATCATAGTATTCCGACTACTTGACCAAAAATACTAAATAAACTAGAAAAATTTCGTTTACAATGATTGCGTGTCGATATCGATAGATCATAGTATGCATCATGTACTTCCTTGTAATCTACCGGAGTACTCGAAGGCACACAGTTGTTCATTCATCGACCGAATCTAGGATGAGATGATAAAATAATGAAAATAAAAAATAAATGACTGGAAATAATTGTTTTCTTAGTGGAGTGATGACATCACCGGACGTCACACTGGTAACATTTTTTTAGCTTTTTATAAATGAATAAAATGTGTCTGAAAAAATTTCACTAGTCTGCATTTAGAATATTGTGAATAATAAAATAAAACGTGTTTTATCACTTCAGTAAGAAAAAAGTAATTTACCGCGGTCTTTCTTATCTCGCGTCATCTGTTGTGGACCTAATAGTTAAAGACGCCATCGACCTTCATTATACTAGTTAAAACAAGAGAGAGAAAAAAATACCCAAGGTGTGCGGCAAAACATAAGAAATTTTGTCGAGAGGAAGGAAATACATATTATACACCACTGACTTCGGGCAAAATCAGCTCGTTAAAATAACTTATTAAAAAAAAGCGTAATTGATAATAAAAACGCAGCGCGATTGAATGTCATATTGCATATGTATACCCATCTTTGAATACGTGTATGTAAACATCAACAAGATATATAATATATGAATGCCAAAATCGCCAGCCACGTTTCCTATATATAAATCCAATCGAATCGATTATGACAAAGTGTTCGACGATTATGTACATTGAAAAAGACGATGATGAAAAAAATGAAGGAATGATATAAAAAAAATTGAAAACAAAGTATTAAACAAAAACTTCTGTTTCTTATTACTCACTATCGACTCTACAAATTCTCTCCTTCTTTTATCTCACGGCGGATTTAAAAACCGGCGCGATCGACGCGCGCAACGTGAGGATCGCGTCGGGAGCGACGAGTCTTATAAAAAAGTTAATCCACGAGTGCGACGACCAATGCTTATACCGAAGCGAGGCCGTCGAGAGGTACGGGGATTGTGCTGGAACAGCAGCGGGAGAAAATGATATCCGAGTGAACGTTGAGTAATGTTGGGTGAACATGAGAAAAATTACCAAAAGTGAAGTAAATTGAGAACAATATCGAAGAAAAGTCGACTACTTAAGAAAAAAAAACACAATGTTATTATGAAACGATTACTTAATAAAAAAGACGAATCTTGTTTGTTGTTACTTCTGATATTCCTGGTAAGATTTTTTGTATGTCAATATTAATTTCTTTGATAGATTTTTAAATTTTTAGCAAGTTTGAAAACCCAATTTTTGTTGTGCTTTTTAATTCATGGTTTAGTTTAAAATTCTTTTTCTTATTGGCAGTAAACATTAATTTTTTTAATTATACTTGATAGACAACTTATGACAATAAAATCAGAATTAAAATATCAACTTGCTTACTAATGACTTAGTTAATGATTTTAATTTTGTAGAATCATAAATCAATAGGGTAAGATAAAAAGAATAATATTTTGAGAAACACAATGTTAATGAGAAAAAGTTTTATTTAGTTAAAATGTTACATGTAGGAGTAATCGAGTTGCAGCTCGCAAGACATACTTTTCTTTTAATTTTTAGTAAAAATGAGAAAAAAGTAGATTATCCGATGAGTTTTACGTATCTTCTTCCCACACGGTTTCCGTGAGAATGGCAATATTATCCAGTCCCCGCATTGGCGCGTACTCAAGATTCCACATCAGATTCGTGAAAACCACTGCAAAGTAAAAAAGAATTTTCTAAATTAAATAGTAACATCCATTAAGAACCATTAAAAAAATGTTGATTACTTAAAAAAAAGCACTTACGCATCTCGCCCTGATGCAAGTCAGCGATAAGCTCAGGGCACGAGCTGTTGCAGGGATTGATGGGGGTGAGCTTAAGTTGAGTGGCGCCCCTGAGCTGCGCGAGGGCAATGAGGCCGGAATCTAGCTCCACCCTTTTATAATTGGGGCTGTTGTAGTCGGAGGACATAAGGACCCAGTTGAAATGGGCTGGAGACACGGTGCTCGAGAGGAAATACGGTCGCTGGTAGTACTTCCGCAGCACCTTCACCGCATTTATGTCGCAGTTCTGCCAGTGGACGAACCACTTGGCCACCCCGGGCGAGTGGACGCGGCGCAGGAAGGCGGCCAGGTCCGACGAACCCGTGCGCAGGTTCGACGTCAGCGCGCACGGCACCGTCTCCATTAGCCGCTCGTTCTCCAGATAGAGCTGCTCATTCATTTTTCATTTACTTTATTTCTATTTCTACCATGTCAGAATATTACTACTTTGACACCTCATCTTCAATCACATTCATTCACATATTAAATTACAATTGAAAGTGCAGGTTAGTAAATTATATATTTACAGTTGTTAAATAAAAAGAAAAATAACTCACATGAGTAATGTTGTCGAACCAAAAGAAGTCAGTGTTCATTGCAGTCCATGAGTTCATAGCATCCGTGATGATAGCAGGTGCATCCCGATTGAGATAATTGTCCACTAACTGACGGTAGCGGACATCCGACAGTCGATCGATCGTTTCCAGAGCCTCGCATGCCTAAAACAGATTTTTTTCGATTGCTTTTTTTCGATCGAAACTAACTTTAATATTATCAGAATTCTTAAATGATTAAGAGTGATTGATTGAAACTATTATAATATAAGTATTCAATTGCTCACCACACAGTCCTCCTCTGTGATAGTGTACTCGTTATAGAACGGATTGTTCATCATGCAGTTCTCGTAGTACAGCGGCTTCCAGTTCCATATGGGCAGCATCTTGATCATGAGGAGCCGTCCTATGGCCGAGAAATGAGTGCCAACGAGGTCGAGCTGAGCCGCCAGGCAAATCAAGGTACCGACGACCACGAGGACGAGCGTCGCCTGGAAGACAAGCTGCAGCCAGGAGCGACGCATCGCCGCCACCAGCGGCTGGCAGATTATGTCCATCTCCTCCTCGGTGAAGCCTGCCTGCTGACAGTACCTTGGCACAGATATTTCAGCGTCAGTGAGCGAGTTTGCGATATGACCTGCTGCACTCTCAGCGATTTGCTCTCGGACATTTCATCAATTACAATTAAAACGAAGAATCATTTATTTTTCAATTTTATATTGTATAAGTCTAAACATTTTGTAGGTACTATTTAAATCATAACTATTTTTAACTACTGAATCTTTACATTTTGTAACGATTGATTAATGTATTAATAAAAAGAGGTGTAATTCTATAAAACATAAAATTAAATAAGTTATCATCACTTTCTCCATTCATTGCAAAACTAGGAAGAACTTTAGTTTGTGCTTTAGCATCCCCGCCCCAAATCCAGCGAAAAGCAAATGGCAAGAAAAAAAAAATCTTTTGTCTGACTGACTTGTAAAAAGCGTTGAGCTCGTCGTCGATGAGCCTGAGCTTCTCGGTGTGGGTCATCTCGTGGGGCTCCTTGGCCGTGGGCTTCCTGGCTGGTTTCATGCTCTTGCTGGTCGACATCTTGCTCCGCCGTACGACGATACCTCGGCACACAGTGACAGTGTGTCCGTTGCCTCCTGCGATCTGCCGGGCCGATCCTCGAGCGCGCGCAGTGCGCGCACGCCTATCGAGCGTCCCCGCGTCCTGGATGCGTGCGCGCCGAGCCCCCTATTGATTTTTCTCGAGCCGGTCTTCTCCAACAGCCTTTGTTTATTGCTGTTTCTTATACGCGAATGTGGGACATTTTTTTGCTTATTTTGAGAGCTGATTAAACAACCTTGCTTTTTTTTTGCTTGTAAATAAATAATTAATTGATTGAAGTAAATTTATGAAAAATATAATTATTGAATTATTGAACAAGAATGTTACTTTTTTTATTTAAGTAGATTACAGTATTTTTGGCGAGTCATTAGTGTTAGAAACAAATTTTTAAAAAAGAATGTTCATATTAAAAATACAATTTTATATTGATATTTTAAATATTTCGCGCGTTTTTCTGCTGTATGAATACGCACAGTGCCACCCTGCCACCTGCGTGAAAAATATTTAGTGCTGCCACACTTTGCTGAGCGGCTGATATTCCACAATAATATTCCAAGTCTGAAGGAATATAATGACAGTTGCAAGTCTATAAGTATTCATATACACTATGCAATGAATTTACTTTTTATAACGTTATTCATATTTACTTATTTGTACGGGAGTCGGGACGGTTGTACTTGTAAATATCGCCGCCGAGTCCAAAGTTCTCTGGACTGCCGACGACACACTGATCAATTGCTACTACTTACCGTATAAAATTAAATTATCGTTTAAAATGTTAGGTGAGCTTCGATAATTACTCTACAAATTGTCACTTTAAAAGGAATCGCTATATTTAAAAATAATATTACTAAATTTATGAAATTTTGTTTTAATGTAGGAGTTTGTAAGTCCTTTATTCAAGTATGTGGTCGACGAAATATCGCTTCACTTTCGGTGTTGCCAGAGACATATCAAATGCTGCAAAAAACATGCAGGTATTTTGTTCTTATAATTTCTTAAGAATTATTTTCTTTTGTTATAAGAATTTAATGAATGCATAAATAACTTATTTTTAATTATTTAAGGGATTTTGCAGAAGGAGAATTAAAACCTATAGCTGCCAAAATTGATCGAGAACACCTTTTTCCCAAAGAACAAGTAAAAAAGATGGGAGACCTTGGATTGCTTGCCATGACTGTACCTGAATCTCTAGGTGGAACTGGACTTGATTATCTTGCCTATGCTATAGCAATGGAGGAGATCTCCAGAGGTTGTGCCAGTACTGGTATAATTATGAGCGTGAACAACTCTCTTTACTTAGGACCACTAGATAAATTTGCTACAAAAGAACAAAAGGAAAAATACATTCAGCCTTTTACAACTGGAGATAAAGTTGGTTGTTTTGCTCTCAGTGAACCTGGAAATGGTTCAGATGCTGGAGCTGCATCAACAATGGCTAAGCAAGATGGAAACTCTTACATTTTGAATGGAACAAAATCTTGGATAACTAATGGTTATGAGGCACAAGGTATTGTAGTATTTGCCACTACTGATAAGTCAAAAAAACACAAAGGGATCAGTGCATTCATAGTTGATAAACCAACAAAAGGTTTATCTCTTGGCAAGAAAGAAGATAAATTAGGTATTAAAGGCAGCAGCACTTGTTCCTTAATATTTGAAGATTGTTCAGTACCATCTGAGAATATTTTGGGTGAACCTGGCTTGGGTTTTAAAATTGCCATGATGACTTTAGGTAAGAATGTAATAATAACTTAACAAGTTAATTTTTTAAAAGAACACAGTATATAATTTTCATTTCATTTTAAGAATTTTTTTAGCTAAACAACTTTTTTCAATTTACATAAATAAGATGTTGTATAATTGTAATGCATAACTAAAGTCAATCAGTAATTTGTATAAGTCAATTGCTTATTTAGGAAAGGTCACTAATAAGTTATTTTTAGACAGCATTGATTTTAAAGTATTTTTAAAAAGAAACTCAGTGTTTCATTACTTGATTAAAGGCATCTTTTTTTATAACAATGGAATATTAAATTTAATTAATTTGATGTAAATATAAAAATTAAGAAAAAAATTATTGAAATTTTTTAGACGCTGGTAGAATTGGTGTAGCTTCACAATCATTAGGCATTGCTCAAGCTTCTCTTGACTGTGCAATGGAATATGCCAGCAAAAGAACAGCCTTTGGTAAAGCAATTATAAAATTACAAGCTATTCAAGTTAAATTGGCAGACATGGCCATGAGGCTTGAGAGTTCTAGGTTACTGACTTGGAGAGCTGCATACTTAAAAGATCAAGGAAAACCATATACCAAAGTAAAATAAAATATTTTCTAAAAATTCTAATCTAAATACAAGCAGATATTTTCATGTATAACAGTTAAATGAATTTAATATTGTCTGTATTCATTTAGGAAGCTGCCATGGCAAAGCTATCAGCATCAGAAGCTGCAACACATTGTTCCCATCAATGCATCCAGATATTGGGTGGAATGGGATATGTGACAGATATGCCTGCCGAACGTCATTATAGAGATGCGCGAATTACTGAAATTTATGAGGGAACATCTGAAATTCAAAGACTGGTTATAGCTGGTAATCTCGTAAAAGAGTACAGTTTGTAAATATTTTTTGAAAAATTAAGACATTTAAAAAAAATGTCAAATAGTCAAAGACCATTGCTGTCTAGCTATCATGGAATTTACTATTTTTTTAATGAACTGAGAATTTATCAATGCAATGTAACATATGTAATATTGAACAATTATTTTTTAATTACTTTAAAATGTTTTTATATGTGATGTACAAGATATTTATATTATATTTTTCTACATATAAGGAATTAATAAATTTTATACATTATTATCTTATGGCTTTATTATCTTTTTTGACCGTATGACTGACATATGTATACTTTACTTTCTCATATATACATATACTTAACTTTTTTTTTACAAACGCTTATATACACATATAATGATTAAAACCTCATTAAAATATGTGTACATACACGAATGTCCATATTTCATTTTCACTATCAGCCCTTTGGCAGCGCTACAGGGAATTTTAAACCCTGTGAAATACGAGGAACAACTAATTTATTAATTAGATCAAATAGCATTCATTAGGATGTAAAGTGATTTTCTTCTTTCTTCAAAATACACATACAATGAAATTCAATTAGAAAGTGCATGCAAGCATATGTTTACATCGAGGAACCATTGTTACTTTAGATAAAACACTTTTTAACCTTGACATCTAGTAATACAGAAGTTATGTATTGATCAAAAATTATTTACCATGTCTTCTTTACTATTCCCTGTTTGTGCAAATGACAATCAAACTACTTTTCAATCCAAAAGAGATTATTGATTAATGCTTTTCTTTCTCGGGAAAAAGTACCAATTTTTTATAGATTTTACATCTATATGCAATTGTACAATTATACATGATCACATATACTTACACAAAAATATATCTATTCTTTAAATAAATAGCTACAATTAAGTATTGATATATTTTATTAAAATTGTTATTAGATTTTCTAATATAGGGTGAAACTTGTTAAAACTTCTCAATTTTGAATAAAATTTTAAAAACTAAATATGCATGTTATTCATTTACTTATATATATAGTTATGTACAATTTTTCTCCCGAGTTTATTTCCTTTGGGCAGTATATTCCACTTAATGAGAAATAATATACAATACCAAAAAAAAAAAAAAAAATAGTTTGTAAATATAACAGAAATAAGACTGCACTTAGCATAAGTGAACGACAAATCTGCTTTCAAAATCAGACATAAGAAAATATATTCCATGCAAAAATAAATCCGAATTTCATTGTATGTTTTAGCTTATGTACAATTAACACATCCTAAATCTTTGACGCCCAAATTTCGCTGTAATTCAGATAGCCTAAACTCATTTCTACACATGTGCCTAAAACATACCAATTATCATATATTTATTCACTTTATTACAAGGAGCAATTAGAATCTGTTGTCTCACGCAAAGTGAGAGTTCAGTTTGCTCGAATACTGAGGCTCAAAATTAAAAGAGAAAAAAGAAGGATCGTCTACTGGACGAAACCACTGTTAAGATCCACGGATAAAGTGGAGAAGCGTAACGCGAGTGAATCGCTTATTATTTACTTATTACTTGATAAACTCGAACCCCATTTGGAATATTAGCAAGTGTTTCATTGCTTGAAGTACAGGAGGTTAATATTTCATTCTTTTTTTGTTTAAAAAAATAACGAGCAATTTCTAAGGACATGGCGCAAGATTTTTAATAAATTAAGTGCTTTCATAAATTTGTTTTTTTTCCTCTCTTATTACCTTTAGTTTGTAACTTTGTTGCATATCACACACTAGCACTTTCGGAATTCACATAGCAGCTTCTTTAAGTTTAATATAGACCACGTTTGGGCTCTTAACCACTCATCCGTAATCACTTATGCGTTTGCAGCAAGCAAGTTTTATCTGCTTGTTAATAGCTAATATCATTGACTACTTTTTTTTATAATTATTCAATTATGATTAAATTATCTAAACTGCATTTTCACTTTGCTCCCTCTCCCCTTTTTCCGTTTTTGTCTTTTTTTACGCTGTGCTTCATTATCTCAAGAACATACAATTCATCTCAAATGTCTGTTTCAGTATCTGTTTTTTTTTTTTTTTTTGTTTTATCAATAATAATACAATAACGTTAATCTTTGACTGCAGATACATTTATCTAAAATGTTTGTAAATGTAAATAAATTAAAATTGTAAGTAATTAGAGTAGACACTGAATCTAGACAGATAAATTCTGGAAACTGCCCCGATCCGGCAGGACCATGTATGGCTTTGAGTGTATGCATATGTGTGTATAGGTGTAAGTCTGGCGTTCTTATTATTTTGAAGGGAAACTCGTTTAACCTTATTACACTGTACATTTCAAAACCTTAATCATCAGCACGCATTCCTCGTACTTCACCCTTGTGTCTTTGCTAAAATATAAAAATAAACACATCAGTATTTTTTTAGTTATACAAATTTCATTTAATAACAGATCAAAATGTTCTCTCACCCTATCTAATTCTTCCTTTGTTTTATCTTCAATTGCTCTAATATCTTCCATAGTGAGACCATACCAACGGTCCATCCAGCAGAATACTTGCCGATGGAAGTTGGTGAAGAGACGCCTCTCAGCTCTTTGTATAAAGCCCTCTACACGTGTTTGCAGACCAAACCATTTGAATTCACAAGTAACAAGTTTATAGCAGGTCATCACTGGGTTAACGTGATGTTTCCAGTCTTTGCCGACCAGCGGTCCTCGACCGGTTTTTTCAGACTTAAATTTAGTCGGATCTTCATCTTCTTTGTAATCTGCACTAGCAATTGGGTCATTGGCTATGTCTATGTGCACAACCTCTCTGATTCTGAGCTTGTCTGGAGGTAGTTCATGAACCTGTGATTATGATTCACATTCGTTATTAGTTATATTGATTAGCCAATAAGCTTGTTGCTGTATGACTCAGAACAATTGCTATTATATGACAAAAATTTACTATGCTAACAAGCGTTAACTTTTTTTATTGTCAGAATACATTCAGGATAGACACGTTTTTAATATAAACAAATTTTAAAGATAATTACTAAAAGAGTTAAAAACACATAAACTTACATTTTCCTGGTCTCCAACATCTCCAATGTGATAAGATTCTATTACAATAATAAAGTTCTCCTTCATGTAACCAGGATTCTGTAATTTCATAAAAGTTTGTTAATGTCATTGGTTGAAATGAAATTAAATATCTAATACTCTTAATGTCAACATTTACACTTATAACAGTTTTGCAGTAAGGGTAAGCATTCCATGCTTCTTCATGAATCTCTAGTGAGTTCTTGGGTAAAATCATGCGAATGAAACCAGGCACTTTGCTTGCTAAGTGGTAAATCTTGTATGTATACTGGCCAGATGAATACTTTCCACCGAGTAATGGGTAATCTGTGAAGGGCTCATTTTTCAAAACCTCAATACCTTCACCACCTCCAGTATTATTTTTACTGGCCTCTGCTACAGAGTATAGCTGTCCTACTTGGTACTGTAATCAACAAAATTAAATATTTCAATTTACATTCAATTAGTTACACACCTATTTAAAAAAATTAAAATAAAAACCAGGCTAACTTCAATGGCTAATAATTAATAAGATTGGTTATTCAGTGACTTAAAAATATAAAGAGCTTTGATTAAAAAATTTTCAATATCAAATTAATATTATTCCATTGGAATAGGCTTTGAGCAAAATTTGTAAGTAAGCATGTTGCGTTGTTCATTGCCAAAACTGTTTGCTTGAATATTTAAAAATTACTATAAACTTTTACTGAATAAAAGATAAATTATTATGAATAACAAAAGATAAATATTCATTATGAAGTTGATGTAAAAAAGCTTGACATTCTATTTAATGAACCATTCCGAATGGATCCTAGCTTTTCCTAGATTCGCTCTCAAAAAAGAAGCAAATATTAAGGTGACCAGCTCGGCACATAAGAGCTGCACTTAATGAATGTGCGGCACTGAAAAGTGCTAATTATCCTGCAGCAGCAACTGTGTTTAGGTGAATTGCAATCTGTGAGTGGCAAAGTGCACTCTCATCGAACACAATCAGGACTCCCAGAGCCTGCAAAAGGCTCTCCAGGGCATCCAGCTGTACGTACCTCCTCGACAGTGAGGGGCAGGGTGACGCGGCTGCAACATAGAAAAAGGCAAAAAAAATGTTCATGAGAAAAGCGCGTGCATCTTCAGAGAGGGAGAGGGGGAGGGGGGGATCAGCTCATTCAAGGCTACGGCGACGCGTGTGCGCGCGCGTGGCCTTGACGAACAGCAGCAGCAGCAGCGGCGGCGCGAGTCCGCTTCAAAATCCGGAGGCGCCTCGCGCGAATCCGAATTGATTTCCGAGCTCCGCATTGGAGCCGTCCGCGGCGCTCGGCGCTCCTCGACGAAAAAAAAAAAATCGATCGTCGAAGGTGAAAAATCGCGAGGGTCGCGCGCAAGGCCAACCCCCGACTCGGCGTACAGCCGCTCCTCTCGGTCTCGGTCCCTCTCTCGGGGAACCTGCTCCGGCGAGTCGGCTCTCCCCGAGAGAGAAAGAGGGAGCTCGGATTCTCGTGGCGTGCGCGCGGCGTATAGGTTAAGACCGCGGCGTAACGATCGGGGACCCGGGGACACGGAGGCGCCGTCGTCCGGCGGACGTGTACTCACAACTCCTTGATGAGCATCTTTCAGGGCGCGGTGCACATGGGCCGGGAGGTAAAGGCGACGTCGTCCGCGCGTGGCAGCTGCTCTCGCCGACGTCCTCTCCTCGTAGTCGTTGCCGCTGCTGATGCTACTGCTGCTGCTGCTGCTGCTGCTGCTGGCGCGGCGCACACGCAGACACCACGCAGTCACGTCACGGGGCCGTCGCGTACGTGTGAGTGCGCGCGAGCTGCTGCTCCGTGGGCCAAGAGTAGAAGCCTGGCTCTCTCTCGCGGCGCCGCTCGGCCACAACCCCTCCTCCTCGCTCCGTCTCCGTCGCTCCTGCTCCCCCGCGCGACGCTCGATCTTCACCCTATGCCTCTACGCTTCGTTTCTCTCCTCGCGCCCCTCGCGCCTCTCGCCTGTGTATCCGGGGGGCTGAGCAACGCCGCACTGTGCGGCTCCGAAAATTCCGCGAGGATTTTAACGGACACCGAGGCTACACTTCGCGAGGCGAAGAACACAGGCGCGCGCTGGACGTGGCCTCCTACTCGCTCTCCTTCTCCCTCTCTGTCTCACGCTTCTCTCCCGCCTACTACCTCTAACTTTGCACGTCGCGTGTATGCGCGCAATACAAAGAGCAGTGCGCAAAGCGCGTCTTCCGTCCTGCTCGCGCCCTCCCCCTGGACTATACGCCGCTTATCACTGTGTGACTCGCTTGCCGCTTGCGTGTCCGCTGTCTTACTGCTGACGCCTTTTTTAGCGTCGCCTTCGTCGTGGAACGCTGGAATTAGCCTCCTTTTCAGCTAGCCTCAATTAAATGCCTATACACCTCGGCAGTTTGGAAATTCTCGGCTGCGTCATTAAGAAAAAAATCGAGCGACTTTCAGTTTTACATGTCTTGTCATTCAATTCCGTTGTCTTTTTTCTTTTCGATTTTTGCAATTCAGTCCGCTCGTCATTCTCCCTTTTCCTGGGATCCTGTTACGACTCTTTTTTCCCCGAGGCCCGCTCTCTATAATCGAATTTTTCACCCCTTCGTCCTACCCCGTGCCCGCGCGGGCTTTGATTAGTCGCTGCGGCGGCTTTCGTCTGACTCAATGGAGACGTTATAGGCGGCGCCGGGTGCACGCCGCCGCCCCCGCTCCTCACCGTCTCTCTCTCTGATCGCGGCCGACGCGGCTGACGTCAGACACCAGTGTTGCCAAGACGCGAAGAAATTTTCAAGTATGAGTCGCGTGTAGGTACGTGCAGCACATACGACGCGCGCCTGCGCGCACCCCACGTGACTGCGTGGGTGTCCGAGCGAGGGTGTGACTCCCCCGTAAAGCCACCCCGATGACGGTATCGCGCCGGAGGGGGGATACTTTTTTCTCGGCCTGGACTGTGGAGCGCCGCCCGCGCGATTTGAATTTCTGATAATTTGCACCGCGGGACAGGCTTTTTTATTGTGGATATGGCTTTCGGTGTGGAGGAGTTATAAGCGATGACATTTTTTAACGGAAAAGAGGAACAGGATGATGTGGGCTTTATTGCAGCGAGGATACGATTACTAAGCGCATTTCGCGGGGAGTAAAAATACGCGTTGTAAATGAAGAAAATTAAAATGACAAGTTTTCGTGTTGTCATCCTTGTATTTAATTTATCGCGTTTAATGCTTCGGCGAAAAAGCCGATTGCGGGCACGACCCTTTGTCGCTTCGCTTCCTGAAGGATGAGGCGAATAATATTAGTCGTTACGTAATCGAGGAAGAGCCTTGGAACTGTATGAATTTTACATTAGGGTTTCATTTTCAGGAGCGTGCGGAAAAGGGTCTATTGATTTACTTATATGCACGAATTCGCAGATTTATTGACCAGATAGCAGCTCAGACATTGACATTGAAATTGTGAAAGTAATTACGTGGATCATTAATAAGCGCTTTGAAAAATTAATGAAAGCATAAAACTGAACCTGGATATAGTTTACTGTTTTAATATCGGCTGAAATCTCCACAGCGATTATAGTCTTACAAGACACATTTGGCAGGGCACGAAAGAAAATCTTACATCCCAATTCTGCCAAGAATTGTACAATCAGTTTATCGTTTTCTTTATTGATTTGGATGGCTTTCAAATTGATCTAGGAAAAAAAGATTGAAAACTCTCACTCATTCAAAGTTATGTTCTTTTGTTTAGCAATTTTCGTGTTGGTTTAATAACGGATCTCTTTAATAACGGTATTATCTTGATTTTTAACGTTATCAATTTTTTGTTTGTTTAATCAGTCATCACTTATCAGAAAAGTAAAAGTAATTAGCTTCTTAAAAAGACCAGTTTTATATCTAATTTTACTGTGAGTTTTGCATTCTAATTTTAAAGTGATTTGTATAAAAAAAAATACTTGCACTATAACCGAATGATGAAATAAATTACAAATTTACATTTATTTCATCGAGTAATAAAAATTGTTTAGATGTAAAATTTTTGAAATTCATTCTGTTATAAAGAACAATAAACTTTTTAAATTAATATTCACGAAACGAAAATCTTTAAAGAATATGATTAACTTGAAAAACATCTTCTTTACAAGCGCGAAGGCAGATTCAAGTACACTCGTGACCGTGAATTTTGAGGATCAGGTCATTATTATTCTAAAAGCGCAACCTAGACCCGTTAAAATCAGCGATTATAAATACGTGCACGCTTTCAATGCTTTCAACCACGTTGTTGCTGTTTTCTATTTCGTATGCAAATTTCGTTACAAAATTAAATTTAAGAAAAAATTTAACTAGCTAGCTACAGGAATTCTCAATTACTGAGAGCAGGTATAATATCACTTGAAAGTGTATAACTAATTTTATTTCTTGAATTTGTCCTACATTTTTGTTGGTTTTATGTATAAATAAATTAGAGCATAAAATAAGTTTTTTCTAAAATTTATATAACCAGAATTGAATTCACAAGTTTCGCATAAATATTTATATTGTTCCATTTTTTCTGTAAATTATTCTCCAGCGTATGCCTTTTATAAGTATGGGTTGCTAGGAATGACAAAGTTACATTAGGATACGATTTTTTCACATTTGCAATTAGAAAAATGAATGTTATAAAAATAATGAGTTCTTCATTAATGCCGACTGAGACTCGCTTATGTCACAGAATGTGACATAAAAAAATGGTACATCTTTATCGAACCACAAATTGAGGATAAATGTAAATGAAGACGAACTTACTACAAAATATTAAAGCTCGAAAAAAAAACATAAAAATTGATTTCTTAAAAACTTTAAAAGCACCACTAATTATGATGTAAAAACTGATATTTAGAAAGCTTTTATACTGTATTAAAAGTAAAAAATAACAATTTTCAATATTGTAGTGTATTACGATAGTAACATGCAAAGTTATATTGATAATATCTACAGTATCTTCCATCTTAAATTTTTTGCTTTTGAACATATTAGTTGAAGTCACTTACTGAGGCTATTTAAAATGATAGATCAGCACTACCTATATAGGTAGTAGCAGAGTATAAGTAGCATAGTTAGTAGATAGCAATATTTTTAATTAATCAAATTGGCGAGTAAAAGTTAAGCTGTTTATACTTTTATGAAATCTTTTAATATCGACAGCGATAAAACAGAATTTTGTCGGTAGTATAAACTTCTACCTTCACTGCTGTTTTATTTAGTAGATTGCAATTATAGGAAACTGAATTATCGATTTTAATTTTTCCTTTCTATTTAAGTATTCATTAAAATAAAAAGTATTTTTTCTTTCCTTTCTATAAAACTATAATTTATTTGTAATTAGTGCAATAATATAAAAGAGATTTTACCGGATTTTACTTTTCTGTTAAAAACCAATTCCCGATTCTCAGTATAGTAGGTAGGATAGATAGGTGAGAAAAGAAAGATGGAGAAAAATAGGCAAGGTGTAGGTAAAAGGTGGTAAGAATTAGGAAAAATAGGTTAAGAGTAAGGCAGAAAAAGTAAGATTAGAAATAGGAGAATTAGTTAAAGGTGAAATGAAGTATGGAGGAATGCATGGTGGTTTGGTTCTAAAAAATTGTAAACTACTAGTATGGAGGAATGAGTATAAAATGCAGTTGTGTGAAAATATGCAATTGTTGTAAGAGCGTAAATGATTGTAAAAGCTATGTATACCAAGTAATTTCTGGGCCAATTTGGCTGAAATTAATAAATACATACAATTCCCGATTCTCATTCGAACTCAATTAATAACAAATTACATGTGATGATAACGAGTTCTCACCTTAAAATTAAACGATTAATGACCTTAAATTTGAGCTTTAGCTTAATTTTTAATATCACTTATATGTAAATTTGATTTTTAAAATGCCGTTACTTATACCAATCCAAAAATGGTTAAGACATTTATTAAATTTCATTCTAACTTTAGTATTATAACTACTGCTAAGTAACATATAACTTTGCTGAGCCGTACACTAAAATCGCTCGTGTATCACTACAAACCTCGCCGCAAACAAACCCTTGAACTACTTTAAGTTCAGGAAAATTGTCCTCCGTCTCTCACAGCTCATTGTGTGATCTCCGGTGCTTTTCATTCCCACAGTAGCCAGACTCAAGCCATAGCCTCAGGTGTACGTTCGTTCTTCCCAAAGCAACCATACTTTTCCGCGAATTTCCCAATTCGATCGGAACGGGTATTGCAGAAAGGCGAGTTTTCGCGAATTACGCTTGCCGGTATCTTACAAACTTGGTCCGCGAACGATTTCGCGTAGAGTCGGACCCGCAATTTTCGTGCTCATCCAGTCGCCGAAACGGAGGCCGTGGACACAAAGGGGGGAGGCGCGTGCATCGTCGCCGCCTATCAAGATATGAAGCAAGCAGATTCCGTGTAATTGCCGAGGTACTATTATTCCTCCCGCCCTTTCCCTCTGCCGTGAGGTTGCCAATTGAAATATCGAATTTTCCGCGTGCGCGCTCGCGGTGCACCTGCGCCTGGCCTACTTTTTATTTTCTGCGGCTGTAGAGACACTGGCAGGAGGTGCTTTGCGTCGGCAGTTTGCCCATCCTTGGTAAGCGAAATTTCCAAGACTTTGGTTCCGGCGATTAGTATTGCATTTTCAATCGCATCTATACGACAATTATATTTTTCGTTAGTGGAGAAATTAAATGTTCATAAAATGAATTAGTCGGATGGTTTTTGAACTAATAGTACGCTGTTTATTTTAAAATGGGAAATGTAATAATTAATATGAGGAAATAAGTTTTTTTGCTCGAATACCAATCTCGAATGTGCTATCATCTTTAAATTTTCTATAATATCGACTTTTCTTATATTAAATTAATTAATTAAATGTTAAAATTAAGTAACATTACACGTTCAATCAATATGATTACATCAAATTACTTTTTTACGTTTCAAATTAAAGTGAAAGGTGTCGAATAAACTTTTATGAGAATAAACCATCATAAATAAGCGTCGCCGCCTGACAGCTGACGAAGAAATCTTTAGAAGAATTACCCTCTGGAAGCGCGTACCATAGCAGCCTCCTCTGGAATTAACGAATTTGCTTACCAGAGCGAAAGTTGCAGCGCAAGCGAACGAATCGCGTGCATCAGATGGCAGATGTCTATTTCGACATTCCGTCCTCTCGACGCTTCTCGCTCCAGGTACTTACCAAAGTTGTGCAGAAGCGGACTGCATTCGTGCTCCGCAAAGTGTGAAACCTCACGCGAAAAAGCATAGTTTGCTTTAAATTTGTTTCTTTCCTTTATAATATACTTAATTCTAAACAAAGTAGCATTTAACAAATTTTCTGTTCGTTAAATATGCATACCTCTAATTCTGTAATTGACATATCCAACACGTCCAAATTATTTTCATTTTCTAGATAAACAGGACTTTGAAAGCAGCTCTTCAAATTCATCAACATAATGAAAACAAAGTCTGAGTACTGTAAGCTTTCATTCCATCATGTAGAATCCCTACAAATCGATTACTCAACGACTGATTCTTCGTCGAGTTCTTCATGTAGCGAGTTGATCGTACTGACCCATCAAGGATTAGAAATGGAATTCCAGTTTTGAAGCGGTTCCTCTTTTTCCCATCGGCGAGCGTAAATTGATCTCGAGCCCTGGATTCGCGTTTGCTTCGTACTAACGTACACACACTCCGCATGAAAAGTAGGCAGCCTTCGAAGGCCCTCTCGATCGAGCTCGCTCGGCGCACTTGGCGCACGACTTTCCACCGCAGCGAAGCAAAGTTTTTCACGTTAAATGGACATCGTGAGCGACGTTGAAGGATCGACGCGGCTCTCAGGGATTATTACAAAATGCACCGGAGATTAATGCGCGAAGGATGCCTTGTTTTTTTTTTGCCTCCTTATGAATTCGTTATTTATGCACGGATACGCCGAGATGAACGTAACTTCACTTCGTTAGTCGATCGGTATAATGTACGATCCTTTTTTTTTTGCTAAATCAGAATTATATTTCTGTATACTTGGAGGTGATAATGCTTAATTTATGGATTTGTTCGTTCATAGTCGTATAAGAAAGGTGTGGCACAACTGTTGATGGAATTGGTTTATTATGTAGAGGTGACATTGATACTGTTTTGCAATTTAGTGAATTTCTATTTTTTATAATCATATGACTACAAAATGTGATACATTTTCTATAAGGTAAAAATAAAGTAAATCTAGACCATTAAGATAATCATTAGTTTCGCTAAGGGAAAGTATCTTATCGACATTATTTTAATAAAAAAATAAAAATAAATTACAGTAATCTCATTTAAGTGCTTACTGCCGCTCGAAATTTTTAGAACGTATTTTTCCGTCAGAATGACATTGCCAACTTAATTCAACATTATATTTCTATCGACCATAAACTTGAAATTACAAATTAATTGAAATTTGATGAAGCTTTCCTTAATAATTCTTTAATTTGTTTAATTCTATGGATTTACTAAACAAACATTCAAAAGTAATTTTGTTCTAATGAAAGTAAAGTTCTGTATGTGCAAAATAAACTCTTTAGTTGGCTATAAAACAATTCATTCATTTATAAAATTGAGTAAACTAAACAATTACCTTACTATAGAATTAATTAAAATCATCGAACAAATCTGTTCGAAAATATACTTATTTCTACTCCAGAAATCCGATCGATTACTAAACAACAATTGTTGTTTCTATTGCCGTTTACTCGAACGACCATCAAAACCAGTAATGAAAAATCTCACTTAGAAAATCGTCGTTCCGACAACGACATTGTAAAACGATAGATAACCCAGATTTGGCCATACTTTTAAAATTAAATTCCGTAATTTCCTTAAATTTCCTTAAATTCCGTGTTTACAGATTTAGACTTGAGTGAAATTTAAAAAAAAATTAAATAGTTCGACGACATACTATTACACAAACTTTATGCTTCTGGTCCAAATTGACAGAAAATTATTTAAATTGGTCCTTCTGCTAAAGTTTACTTATAGATTTTTTCCGCGACATATAAAGATTGTGCAACCAGCATATGCATTGCTAAAGCTAAAGACAGAAATTATTGTTTTTTTGGTAAACTGAACGTGTATTTGGGTGAAGTAATTTTTAGCAGTAGCAAGAGCACAGCTGCTTAACCTCGATGTTCGCATGCGCGACCGACACCTCGAGGGAAGTGGTGCGCGGCTCGCGCCCGAAACCGAAAGTGACGCCTGGCGTATATACGGATATCAATGGCGTTGCTCGCGTTTCCAATCGCGACGGGGAAAAAGAGTCGGCAACTCCGGCGGACGAGCTTCATCGCAGGCCTGGGGAAAGTCCGAGCTCAAGCGATGCGTAGCATGGCTCTCCGTTTGCGAGGCAACTTTTCGGAGCCGATTAGGTATAGCGGGACGATTGACCGCTCACTGATTCTGGCTGAATTATGCATCGAAAGTGAAAAGCAGATGCCACCCGACGCGCCGAGGGATTCATCATTTTGCTTGCGAGTAAGAGGAGTCTCGTGGAATTTTACGACAATGTTATTCCCGGTTGCTTTCTGGGATTTCAAATGAATAGAAAATCGAGGTTTCCGGCGGGAAACGCCGATCGAGCTATGCGACAGCTTTATTTTTAGGCGAGGGAATTTATGGGATTTACATTGCGGTAATTTTATAGTTGCGATTTTTTTTATTCAAATTGGATTCATGAATAAATAATTTTTTAATCGCTATGCAAGGACATTTTTTTGCGGGAATGACATCGATGGATTTTTTTACCCAGTTATAGCGATGCTAGAGATTCAAGGTTTGTTTTAAAAGATCTAAACCGAGATACTTTTAAATCCGTTACCATAATTTAATATTGAGAGGATAATGCTATAATTCCATTGTTTTTCTTCTATTTAGAGATTGTAATGTCCTTTAAGGTCTACTTATTTTATTTATGTCCATGGCAAATGGACTACTCCATTTTTTATGATGAAGAAATAGTCGTTTTCGTCTTGGACTGTTTTTGTAAAAATTTAATCAATAATTTGTAGATATTTGGAGCCAGTTTACAAAAACGGGTTTTCTGCCATCTAATTTCATTATGTAGCACTTTTAGTTGTAGGCAAAAGTTAATGCTATTTTTTTATCACCATCACATCTAAATTTTTTAAACCGTATTTTATAAAGAACAATTAGCCTTAAAAAGTGATGGCATAAATATATTAACGAGGTAATAAACTATCACGATTCTAATAATAGAATCACGATTAATTTAACAACCCATCAGATTACGATCTACGAAATTATCGGTAAAAGAGTGCTATAACCTAAAGAACGAAATTTCTTCTACAAATCAATCTCCAGTCCACTGGTTCACTTTCTTCAAAATAAGTCCCTGTACAAGTACATCCCCATTCTATAATACACAAAGCATCGTACCCCGACGGGCACCCCGCGTAAAAGAAATGAAGTTATAAGTAAAAAATTCTTGAGAATTTTCTGAAAGTTTCATTGGCCACCTTAATAATAACATGATCTCAGGAAATAGTTTATTCTAAAGAAAATCCCTGGCATAGAGCGAGCGAACAAAGAAAAGAGCGAGCGATCGGCTGGGGTCTCGAGTCCTGGCGGTCAGATATCGAACGGCCGGACGGCGCATATCCCCGGTGTCGGGGCACCGCGTGTCCGAGGCGGTGGCTCCCACGGACGGCGCACGGGTGGGGACTGGGCCGGCGCGGTGGGGCCCTGGCGAAAGGGAAAATGCTCGCGCGGCTCGCCGATCTTTTTACGCGGCTCGCCCTCTCGCTCTCTCGCGGCTGCCCCGTTTTTTGACACCGCCGCCGATCGGCCGGCCTGCCGCGGCCGAGCTCGGGACACCGCCGGCCAGACAACGCGCGCCGGGGACCGCGAGAGCGCGTCCCGCACGACACTCCTCCGCGCAAGCAGCAGACGATCGAACATTTTTAAACTTACCCTCGCGACGTCATGGACTGAAGTGACACGAGCTTTCTTCACGCTGGAAGCTCGAGCGGATTTTAAGATTTTTTTTTTCGCCGGAGAACGAAGTTGAGAAGTGATTGAATGTGCGGATTCTTCTTTTTTTTATAATTTTCTTTTTTATTTTTGTCAAGCGCCGAGTGCAAAGTGTTTTGGGTTACGTGGAAGTTGTTCTGGGTGAGTTTTCAAGTGCACGTGCTGATCGGTGCTGAAGATCGGTAGCGGTAGAACTGCACTGACATTTTTCTAATAAAATATTTTTTTTTTTAATTAAACATTTGATGCATTTATTTTCCAAAAAAGAAGAAATAATTGCTTTTAATTAACTGTTTTTTAAAATTGTTTTCTTAATTCGATGCATACTAAAGCAACTTCCTCACGAATTAATGAACAAAATGCACTTTTTACCAAGCGCTGACAATAAAGTAGAAAGTCCATTCAAATTAATACCATTCCTGAAACTAGAACCCGAGGCGTTCCGTGAAATTTCGCATATTGGCGAAAGCAAAAGGATCGACAACCCGACCGAATTTCAGAGGTGTACGCGCAGATCGTGAATTTTTTCGTCGATTCGCCCGCGACCCGAGCGAACTCGTCAAGTGACCTGTGATGTGCGACACGCTGGGATAAAAGCGCCACTGCCAGGTAAGCTTATAATTAGAATCCCCTTAAATCTTTCGGTCGGTTGAGTCGCTCGCATTTGCTTTTTTTGATCGATTTATCTTCGGGATCGATTTGATCTGGTTCTGCTATGATTTTTTCTTTCATTTTTCGAACGTGACGCGGAAGAAAGTTTCTGCGCTACCAGCAGGAAAGTATACGGACTTTCGATTTCATTAAGTAATACGGAATGTATAATACCCCTTTTTATGAAGTGTAAAGATCAGGTTTTTATCATGGAAGATATGTGTGAATGGAGAAAAAAATAGATCTGGAGCGGGTAATATTTTTCGGCATTGCGGCGGTGTGTTTGTTGGGTATTGTTATAAGAGAGTTCAGATTTGAGCACCTTTGTTTGCCCAATGAAAGCGTGACAGATTTTCGTATCCATTCTGTTTTTTTATCATCCGTATTAATATTGTTCTTAGATTTTCTTCTGCATATTGTTTTCTCAGGTATCACTTTCGTAGCTATCTTAAAGAAGATGAGGCAGCTTTTTTAATCTTCAAGTTTCTCTCCTTCTATTTTCTTTCTAAAAATTTCTAAAATTAAAAAAATAACCACTTTCAGTTTCGTCAAAAATTAAATTATTTATAACATTTAATAAATCACTTTGGATTATGAATTCAACTTGATTTCCACGTTATTTAGTAAATGAGATTGTGCTACTGCTTAAGACGAATTTCCTTAATTTAAATACTATTTAAGGATCTCCTCCTCGCCGGTATTACGTAAACAAAACACTTTTAACTTTTGTTATGATTAAGGTTTAATCGAGGAAGAAAGTTACTAGCTTTCTATCTAAGTTTGATATTTTATGTAAATTTAATAGCCACGGGAAAATAATTTTTTTTTTCATCTTACCAATAATTGATCCACAACAATTATAAAATTTACTATAACTTATTATTTTTCTACTGGAACATTAAGAAAAAAAATATGCACGCGTGTGACGCGGAGCATACAGCAGCCGCTGGTTCGTTAGAAAGTCATGCTGTCCGGATATCGTTTTCAGCGCTCAACATATGCGACGCGACAGTTTCTTCCCGCTGCGTACGACGCACGTGATATTAGGTTTTTCGCTATCGCTAAGTAGTTATAAAAGTAGTTAACTTTTCAATTGCAGCTGCCAGCTACTTTCTAGTTTTTATTAACATGGCACCCCTCACTCTTAACTCTCATTTTTAATAACCTTCTATTTTTCTACACGTCTGAATATTAATTTGTTTTAAGTAACAGGATGCGTGATAAAAAAAGTATACGTGTAAGGAAAAGTGATTTTTCGCTTGATCAAAGGAAAGTGACACAATAGGCACCTTGCAAAAAAAAGGAAGCTCACATAAACCTGTTTGTAACATCTCGCAGTGTAGCGCGCATGTAACCAGCATCCGTGAATGAATAACCAGTCGTGAGGAGGTGTAATACCCTGCAAAAAAGTCCACGAACGCAGCTTCGACTGCAAATGGTAAAAGCTAGTTTTTTATCCCTTCATTTTCCTATAAATTCCAGAGCATGTCAAAAGGTATCGGCTTTAAGGCTCCAAGTATAATGAACCGCGAGACGAAGCAAAGTCGCAGATGTATGCAAATGTAATCATCGGAGAAAAAAATAGCCGGAAATTGAGTGCAAATTGCAAAGTGTGCTGCGCTTTTTATTTACGTTGCGGCATAGAGCCTATATAAAAGTTTAATTTGCGACGTTTACTACTCTGTTTAGATTCGGCACGGTTACGCGAAAATTTTTGCCTTTATTGCATGAAAATTGAGTTGAATAATAGATAAATAAGAATAGCGAGCATTTTTTTCAAACTTTTATTGGCTGAGTAAAGAAAAGAGTAGTTTAAAAATTGCGCGTTGGCAAAACGTTGACATAAAGCCGTATATTCGGTTACTGACTGAATGAAAAGATAAATAGAGGGAATGTATTCCATATTGATTTAAAACGAAATTAAAAGAGTGAACTTGATTTTGATTTAATTTTAAACTCAATGATTGATTTAATTTTGAAGCAGCGATTGTCTCACGATTATATAGCTCATTGTTTTTTACAGAGGAAGATGTTATCGTCATGAAAACAATGTCTTTTTTATTCCCGGGAGTTATTAAATGAAATACGATCGATCACTAAATCTCCTAATCGAAATAAACCCATCAACTTTTTCCTTTTCCAAAAACATCGGAGTGCTGCTCAATTTCGCACTTGAACGCTAAAAAAACGGAAACAGTGTAATGACAGCTCGAGTGCGGAAGTACTTTTACCTCGATTCAAACAATTCTTGAAGTCAACGGTTTTTACTTAAAAAATCGAAGGAGAAAAAGCCAGTTCCTACGATACCTTAAAAAAAAAGCACTTCCTTCCGACACCTAAAATTTTATCCTTCCTTCTTAAAAATGGACGAACTGCGCATCGAATTAATGAAATTCTATGTATGAGACTGAGGAAAACGAGAGTAGTCATCTCTGCAGGATTCTCGCGCAAAAAAGCTCGGACAAAAAGCCCATGGTCTCGCGCGCACGGGGGCACAATAGAATTGCAGAATATTAACCGAACGGCGGACTCGGCGATTAACTGCGGCCGTCCGGCCACTTTCACGCGCGCATAACCGTGAGCCTGGCCAGATCAGCCCGGGCGCGCTTACGTAAAATTTTCATCGCGCCACGCTGCCGACCAGAGAAAGGGAGATCCGAGAGCGAGGCACGCGAGATGCGATTTTCAAAGGGACCTTCGCGGAATCTGGAATTCGTCGCGCCCGTTGACGGATGATCGCCGATCTCGGATGTACCGATTTTCCGCGTTGATCGGATTAGTTCTGGAAGAACGACTTGGATGATACGCGATTTGAGAGAACAGCGGATGATGGCTGGTGGTCCTTCTGGATTTAGTGGAAGTTTCTTTTTGAAGGTCAATGTCGTGCGCTTGAGTTAAGTCGATGTTTTTCTGAGGTTTTTTATAATCATAAAGAATTATTTGTGCATTCAAAATATTATTTTCATGTAATTTGAGAATAAGAGAGATTTTTTATGCAGCGACAACTGTTTCTTTTACTGGCACAAAAGTAATTATTTTCTTGAGCGCGTCAATTAGGTACGCTTTCATTGCCTTCCACAGTTTGTCGGTTTAAAGGCCGAAACAATACTGCACGTATAATTTATACGCCGTTCGATTCTATTAAACATCAATTCCCGATGTTTTGTTACTGTAATTGTAGCCGTTTATTGCGGCAATCTTTAATCCACAGCGAGTACTTGAAAGATAAATTGCAAAAATTTTATTACGTATTTTATAAAGCTTAATGTTGGAGTTACGAGCGGCATTTGAATAATTCATTAGTATGCAACTGCAGGAATGTTATGAAAAACACCTTACATATGTGCAGGAAATTATTATAAAAAATTATGGCTACTTAATCAATAAAAGCTAAAATTAGAAATTCATTAGAATTAATTTATTGCTCTTCTTGTAATCTGCAAACTTTATCATCCTTTTATTGCTATTTTTTTACAACATAATTATTTATATGTGGTTCTAATTTATATATAAAAAAAAATTAAAAGAAAAAATAATCTGCAAAATTGTGACTAAGAAATATCTTGAAGCAAATGCTAGTATTTCTATACAATAACTTGGTAACGTATTAACTTGGTGATTTTACGCAATCTCAATCGAAGCAAATCAGGCGGGGATAATTTTCGTACCAGATCAATAACCGCTCCACTTTTAAATAAAGAAATACAGGATGCTGTCGGCTTTAGTTTGATGAACAGTTTCACTCTCTATATACCAATGTCAATTATTTTAACGCTCGAAAGAAATGAGTGGCCAAACAACCTTGAACAAAGCTATTCCTACCACGCATCACGTAATTCATGCACTCAAAATTTCCGACGTGAAAATCGGCTGCCAAATACGTCCGCACTTACAATGCGATTCCAATTAAACCCAAGCAAATACAAGCGCAAATTTTGAGCAGCAGCCCGATTTCAAAACCGCAGTCGTACAATCTCGAATCGATTCGCATATTTTGCCTGCATCCCGAAAAAGGCGCAGTCGGCAGTCAATTAACCAACCCAAAAGAAACGAGCCCGAATCGACGGCGCGCTGTGTTCCTAAACAGCTTATATTGCACAACCGGCGGGGGAGAGATCGGTAAGCAACTACGGCGGCGCATCGTCAACAGCGGCAGCCTTGCGCGGCATTGAAAACGCCGGTGAATAGAAGGATGAATCACGGCGCCAGCGCGAGCGATCGATCTCTCCTGCGGGGGGCCGCCGGCACGCGCCTCTAACGCTCCGGGACGAGCCGACGATTTATGTACTCGGGTTCGCGTGAAAGGCGGCTTCGGGAGCGTCTAACGGGCGCCGATTTCCGCGGTGGGAGGAGGCGGTCTCGCTTTCGCTAATTGAGTGCGACTTAATTGGACGCTTCGAACACCGGCGATTGGCTATTCTTCACGAGTTTCCGAGTAATGAGATGATAATGATGCGGAGGCAGGTGTCGGTATTTGAGTTTCAATGGGGAAGGATGAGATTGTTTCACCGGAGATCTCCGCTACGATGCTAATTTTACTTTTGAGGGATTGGGCAATTTGGGATGTTTATGTCTAGGCTCTTTCGCTTTATATTTATATACAGTTTAATTTTACTGCTTTCTTTGAGCGTTCAGTAGGCAGTTTGCCGCTTTGAATTTGTTACCTCGTATATCATAATGAAGCGAGCAAGAAATTTTGCATGCAATCGGTTTAAAATCGGTACTCATGCGGTCGCGTAAATTTTCATACGTACTTCATAATTTATTTGTGCTTCTGATTTTTTTATAGCACTATTTAGAATTTTTTACCGAACCCAATGTGTATATATAATCATTTATACAACGTGGAAGTGCTTTTGAAAACTGTTAGTTTTTTTGGCCTTTTAAAGTTTAATTTCATAGTTTTCGGTGCAAACTAAGTAGATGGTTTCCTGCTTTTAATTAGCTTCCTCGCTAATCACAGTATGTACAAGTTAGTTTCGGTGTACTTTAATCAAGAAACTTTCAGTGTAATCGGTTTAAGCCGTGTAAAACGTAATTGTCACTATACCGATCTCATCTACTCTGTTAGCGATCCTGCGCTATTGCTTTCTCGATGTTTTTGCCTTTATTTTTCAAAAAGCATCTTACTTATTCAGCCCTCCACGAAACCGAAAGTAACAGTAGTAGCTCATCAGATAAAACGCAACTCACTTCAATTTTTCATCGACTATCTCGACAATCGGTATTACAAATATGTATTCCATTAATTTCGGTAAGGAGCAGTCAGCCAAAAATGACATGCGCCCGGGTCTTAATTAAACTAGAGCAGCTATTAGGCCTGTATAATTTCACAACGGGGCAGATTAAAATCGAATCGAACTCGATATTACATAACCCATTGTAATTTTTTCACGACTTTTTGTTACCCCGATAGCTTCCAGTATATCCATTGAGCAGACCCTCGAAAATTGGCACCATAATGAACAAAGCTATTTATTAGTACACATTGTATTATAATACAATCATCCGTGTGAAAGGATCCGGTTACCTTTCGTCTATACCCACTCATGCGCTCCCCTCCCCTCGGGACGGTCATGCGCGGAGTCACGAGCACAAGCTCGCGTTACGAATCGCTGATATCCGCTGGAAGCTAAGTCTGCCGTGAACTCGCCTCTCCTCGAAAAATTACAAACAGACTTTTCCGCGGGGTCGCACGCACGAAATTTACGATAGCGGCGCGTGGTATAGCGGTGTTCTCGTAAATCGCGATAACTGATCTTACGAAATCGGCGCGCAGCTACGTACGAAAATGCCGGTGGTGGAAAGTCGGCTGGTGGGAAATGAAACTGGGGTAGGTGGGGATTATCGAAAAATATACAAGTAAGCGCCGGACCGCGGCGATTATATGGGAAAACTGGAGGCGCGAGCGAGCGGAGTAAAAGTGACACGGGCACGGCGCGAGAGAGGCGAAATCGCGGCGTGTCCCGCGAGCGCCGAGATAAAGTGCGCCTGGCAAGTGGACGCCTTCAAGGATATGCGCGCGCGCATAATGCCGCTCGACCGGGATTATACGAGCGGATCAGGATTTTGCGCAGTTACATTGTACGATACTTATTGATGGACATACGCTTCTGGGAGCGATTTAGGACGCTTTTAATATCGGGCTGCCGATGCGAGTCTGACGGTGATGTTCAGTTATTGTAGTTTCTGCAGAACAGGTTGAGAGGAACATTTTGGAATCGAGAGGTACGAGGAGAAATGTAAACTCTGTTTTGAAAGGATTCATGTATTCTTTCTTGCAGTCGGTGAAAATCAGGAGAAACTGGACGCACTGACAGGCACTTTTGCAAATCTACATTTTAATTGTGCCGTGCAAATATTATCATACCGCTTTTTCTTTTAATTTAGTCAACATACTTTAGGAGTAGAAACTTGGGTGCCACCGAAATTTTAAAAGGCAGCTTTTACTTCTCATTAACTCTTAAAAAAATAATAGGCTCGATGTATCGCGGCTACCGAACTAGCCGTTAAGTAATCACTTAAAGTCATTTTTTGCTGCGTGTCTATTATACAGTATCGTGTTTACCAAGAAAATCAGTTGCACTTTTTCATGTTAAATGTTTAGCTGTTTCAATGATAAAAGCGAAAAAAAAATTGTTAGATCGCAATCTGGAGGAGTGCACGTCTGGTATGGCGGAACGTACAACGCGATTCTGAATAACGAACTGAGTAATGAAAATTAGGAAAGGGATATTCGATTAAGCAAGAAACAATTGTGCCTGCTCAAGATTTATTGCAGACTTTTATCGCTCGCTAATATTTCCTATTGTTCTTTTTCAATCGAGTGATGGTAAAAATGTCCTATTTAACTCTTTTTTATTTACTCAGAAGCTTCTTGACTAAGGACAGTGTAATTTACTTGTACGTACGGCAATTTATTCCAATTAGATTATGAGAGTTGATTTTTGTTTATCACACCAAGGGCAGAAGACTTTTTTTTGAGAGGTCCAGGCGATTCGAATTTTATTACCCCCTACTTCAGAGTGCAGTCGTGTTTTTAATTAATTTCTCAAAAGCCTGCATACTGGCGAAAGGAACTTTCGAGCGACCTCGGGTATATTTATTTGCCCGTCCTTGAATTCTATGGAAGACTTTTTGGCGTGAAAGTTGTTTTGTCACTTTTTTGATTGCTTTGCATTATAGCAAATCCACCTACTTCTTTCTTTTTTTTTACTTATTTGTGGACAGAAATCGACCAGAGTCAGATAATGTTCAAATAAAGAGAGGCGTGTACCTTTGGATTGACTTTTAAAATTGGTATACGTGATCTAGTGATCCTTTCAATTTTTGCGGTCGAACTTTTATTTCGAATCTTCGGGGCTGTGAGATTGAAAGATAACATCTGTTTGCCCGCGATTTTACAAAGTTACATTAATTATTCCAGTTTCAGTATAAAAGATAGAAAATAAGCGATTAAATTCACTTTGTTGTTGTTTTATTGTCAAATGGAACGAACCTCCTTAACCTCATTATTATTATCGTGCCTTAAGGTCATGCGTAGTTTGAGGGACTTTCTTCTTTTACGTTACCTTAATTGAAGTGCAATACCACTTCACTTTTCCTTAAGTGATTGCGTCCTTTCGCTTTTTTGTTATTTAAAAAAAATAAAAATATGTTGAAATGCTGTGATTGATATTTAATAAGAAAATACGTCTCTTAAACATTAATTTAAAATTTTTGTCCAGAATGGAGCCGAGTTTTATAAAATGGGCGCTGCTCCTGTTACTGCTGACTATTGTGTCGACGGAGGGACTACGTGGTCCGTCGTCGAGGGTGAGTACAGTTCCTCTTTAATTATTTTATTATTGATTTTAATTAATTTTTACTTTTTATTTTTTTTTACTGAAAAAATAATGCGATATTTTGCACTCTAATAAAAAAAGAAACCGGTGAAAGGAATCTTAAGAATCTCTATTTTTTTTTAATGTTTTTCAAAGGAAAATTAACTTAACCTGTTTTGTTTTTAAATTCATAAACAGTGCTTCGCGACAAATAAACGACGTATTATGTTAAGGAAATTATTAAATTGACGACCGAATTGAAGATCCTTGAATTCGCTCACATATTATTACATGTACCGTTGAAAGAGAGAAAGCAATTCGAAAAGGAAATCACGAAATATAATCGTCGAAGAAAACTTTTCTAATGTGCAGTTTGGCATTCAATGAAAAAAAGTGAAAAGGAGGCCGCGTTCATTCGATTGTAGATTCCTATAATCAAAATAAACGTTAATTTTAAGCAGGCGCGACGCGCCCGCCTTGCTCCCCCTAAGCACCGAGCGAAAAGCCCATTCAAGAAAAGTATTAGAAGCTTTCGTTTCGACAACTTGATAAATGTACCAGATACCGCATTCTTTCCTGCGCACCTTATTTCTCAGACTGTCGAGTGCCGCTGCAAGAACCGCGAAATAGTACTCGGCGGTCCGCGAGGTATACCGCGCGTGCTTTTGCGCGGGAGAAAGTAAAATCGTCGGGAGCTTTGCGGGGGAGATAAAAAGCCGTCCTAATGTCGCAATTACGCCGGGCATTATTTAATCGCGCTCACATAAACACTGAATTTCTTTTTTTAGCGAGGGGATAAGTCACGGCGCCGCGAGACTTGATATTACGCAACAAGTGCGCGCGGACACAAACGCATCTCACCTCGGGACTTTTCTTGCGACGGCAGGTTTATCGACCGCTCTTTTTTTCCTTTCTCGAGTACCTCGAGGAATTCGGTACCGTTCGGGACGTTACACTTGCTTTTCTTTGTTACTGCAAAGTGGAAGTGGTAAAAATTGAATTTTATATTTAAAACTTGATTGCGGCTTTCAAATTTTAATCTAAAACGCTTTGAAATTCTACACAAATGAATAAGAACTTTTACTGCTTTAAACAAATTACATTTATTTTCTTATTAATTCTACATATATCCATGCTCTAAAGTTAATGCGTTTTTAAAATTTATCATGCATAATTCTTAGAAAAATAAGGCTCTATACAAACATACACTTAGATTTGTAATTTTACAAAATTTTAATAGTTTTGTTGTTTATCTATTTTTTGCTGCTTTCACCTAGAGGTTATTACAGTGAAACAGCTGCATAATAAGCTAAAACTGACTGGCGTTCGTCAAGTGCCATCCTTATTGGCAATACAGTGACAAGCGCTGGAGACATATGGTGATTTACGATCTATATGCGCATTTGGCGCCGCTTCACTTTCTATGCTAAATAAACCATTAGTTGCGCGTACTCATGCTATTTATCGCCTTTTTTTATAAGTGTCAGTAAAAAGTTCGATGAAAAATCACGTTCTTAGAGTTTTGTTTGGAGAGCTTCGCTCGTACGGCTCGCCAGCGACGCACATTATTTTCTTTTTCGAGGGATTGCGAGTAAAGCCAGTGATTAATCAAAAAGCCTGAAGATGCTTTATTGATGACAGACAAAGTTATTTTAAAAAATTTGACATTTTTATATGGAAAGCCTCACTGAGCGCACATCAATTAGTTAGTTTACATTATAAATTTTGAAGGTATTGCTGTCTTTGTTGAATTAGGAAGTGAAAGTGTACCGCGAGGCTAACTTGTTTATGCATTTGGAGTAACCTAAAAGTGAATATTTAATAGTGGAGAAATAAATTTTTTTAATTTCGTTTGTCATTATACGTATACGCAAGTAGTGCAAGCTGAAAGTAAATGTTTTCTTTTCTCTTGAGTGATAAAAAAAGTGTCCGACTGTTTTTATGTATAGCTAAGAGAAATTCAAATCCGCGACTTACCATTATTGTTTCCACGTTTAATTTATTCACTCACTGTCTTCTGCATCTTATTTTCATTGATATACAAATATCCATTTTAGTGCACCTAATTATTTTACGGTGTTCACGGAAAACGTAACACAATTTAAATGATTTTCCAGGTCGATGAATCGTTTGAGATTTGTTTCGTACCCTATAATTAAAGTTTAATTAAGCAATCAATTCAGCGAACTATTTAATTTCTTCCGAAGATCGGAAATTCGTCGAAGAGCCGAAAAACTAATGTGCGTTATTATGAGATTTCACAAAGCGAGTCGCCGCCTCCAAGCGGAAGTCCTCAGCGACTTAAATTACTTCTATTGCAAAGAAGGCATCGCCAGCCACGCGGAAAAGTGGATATATTCGCTAATACAACCGACCCCTTACATCGTCATAAATTTTCGTAAACTCGCGACATTGCGCATATCGCCTTTTGATAGCGTGTCCGCTCCACCAGTTGCAGCAGAAAGTATAGACTTAATTTAGTCGCACGAACACACGTGCATGCATTTAAATTTTCTACTCACAGCAACATACACTTTAATATAATTTTACACAACGTTTAATGTATGTTTAAATTTTGCTTCCAGCACGTTACGCTAAATTTAAATCAAATTTGATTTCCTTGCACATATGCGTGTACGTGTCGCTCATGCAGGACCACGCCTCAGGCTCGCATCCCCTTTCCGCTCGATTGTCCGAAGTGGATACACGTACACACAAGCGCGCGTTGGATCAATTTTAGCTTTCGCGCATGAGCGGCCGATCTAATTGCCAATTAAATTCCGAAAGTGGCCGGCCGATTTTTTTTGCAGATTAAGCGGCCTGATTGTGTCCCAGCCAAACGTTAAGCTTCGACGGGTGCTCGCGTTTGAACAAAGCTTCAATACCAGGCGACTCACGAAAGGGAACGCATGTATATGGAAATTTTCGAAGTTACTTATGCCGGATTCAAAGCACAAAGGTGTTATTTATTGGCCGTTTGTCATACTTCTGCTGTTTCCTCTCTGTGTTTCTAATGTATTTGTTTGATTTTTTTTCTCGGAAAAATACCGTTTATTTTGTGAAATAAAAAAAGCAGGTTAACGTATGTAACTTTTTTGAAAGTTTTACTTTTTAAAAATATAAATTTTCTATTAGCCGGGTGTACATTTAAAGTCTTATTACAGAGCAAAAGTCATTCGTAAATAATTAGTACGAACTTCTTTTACTAAATTTCTAAAAGCACAGGAAAATAAAATTACGTATAATTTACTCTTTCTCTAAACGACAGCAGAGCTAGCGTATAAGTATACAGATACCACGCTTTTCCTTTTTTTTTTTTAAGAGGAAGTAGAGCAGCGAAGGCCTTTTCGTTAATGAACGGTGATGTTAAATTATCATCCGCCGATATATAAAAAAAAAATCCGTTTCCAAATATCGCCACAAATTTACCGTACATAATTAAAGTAACGGTAAAATACCTCATTATTGCGCTAGCGAATCTATATAAACCATCATTAAATTTCTAATGAAAATTCACTTTCGTCGAGCAGTGTAAACAAGATAAGCAGCCGACGCCCCGCCGAATGAATTCTCATTCGAAATCGAACATATACTTCACCTTCGTCATTCTAACGCCTCCTTCCATTTACATAAAATATTCTTAGCGCCTCAGCCGAAAGTACGCAAATAGCCGCTTAATTACCTGCGGCTCGTTTGTTTTGTCGGCACGCGAATCCGCCGAGAGAAATATATATGAAGCACCCACGCGTGCGATTTAAATCGAGCGAATCGCTCGCACAAAGCTGCACCGAAACAGCCGCTAGACCGGTGGGTCTGAGGCGAGCGGGTCCCGGAGCCGCGAGGCGTTTACGCGTGTCGCCCCGGCGATTATCTCCATCGTAGGGTGAACAGGCGCGCGCGAGCGTGAGAGACTTAGCCCGGGCGTTGCGCGCCACGACCGAACTGGAAACGCGCGGGTATCAATTTTGCGCAACGTCCAAATTCGTGCAATTGACCCCTCCTCCTTTCGGCGTATACTGAATCTCGTCCTATAAATTTCGTAAGCGGTAATTAATTCATTTTTTGTCTAAGGCATAGCTGCGGAAAATACTTTATCCTTTCTTTTAATAATAACTAAAATATCACTGAAATAAGTGAATAGTCACTTCTTCTACGTCGAAAATCTTCCATATATATATATATATATAATATTGCGTGAAATAAGTGTATGCGGAACATTGAAAATTCTCACATTTTTTAGTGTGTACTGATTCATTTTAAGAACGAGCGTCCTGTTTACTAAAAATTACTTATAATTTGCTAGAAATTGACAGAGTCATTATAGCAATTGTGATATTTTTGAGTTTTTATAAAAGTTGTACGGTATTATTTCGACTCTACATACTTAGTAACCGTAGAGCAATTTTAATAAAAAAATTCTTTAACCGCAGTTTATTTTTTAGTCGGAAAATGATTGCTCAGAGAGATTCTTATAATATATTTTTTTAATTTATAAGAAACATACTTTTATTTAAAACTGAAGAATGTTCGTAATTTTATATGTTTAACGCAAACATATTTAGATATAATTTTAAATTAAAAAATAATGTAAACAGAGTACAATTGCATATTCAGAAATAACTAGTTGGTTTGGACCGAACTGGAAAATTAGTATACACTTTAATAATTTTTAAAAAGTGAAAAGAATTTAAATGCTGAGAATGAAACATAAATAGGCATGATTTAACCAAGAGAATGATTTTTAGAAAATGCTTTCATAATACGTTTAGAATGGAAATGTCCATTAAGTAGATGCTGAGGGGCATATTGACCTGGTTCTTTTTTAAAACTGCACCACCGGCAGCATTTTTGCGCAAATCATAAAACCACTTTTAGAGAGAAAGAAAAAAAATCTGCATTCTCTGTTCGGTTATCGATAAAAATAGAACGAAACTTCACAAACATTAAAGTAACGTATTGTATATTAGTAGATCCATTACCTTATTGCATAGTACATAAATGTGCTAGCTGTTACACACACCGTACCGCAAAAAATAGGCTTAGCTTGAAGATTAGCGTAATATATGGAGGTAAAATAAATCCGCTTGTTTAATGTACACTTCATTTTTCAAGAGAATTTTATTTTATTTTTTTTTAATTATTATTATTATTTTTATTCTTAAAACTGAAAACTACTCTTGTCCTCTAACATCGATACTGGACGTTGATGCACAGTTGATAAAAACATGTTTACTGCAAGGTTTTTCCTCGATGTCATAAACCAGTGATATAAAAGCTCAATGAACTATTGCGGTAACGAGACGAGCTAATGCAATCAAACGTGGCAAAGAACCAATCGCATAACAGAAATTTTTTAATTTATTTTTTTGTTTAACTAAAAAATAAAAGATTCTATTTAATGTCAGCCAGTTTTAGAGGCCGGGTAAAACAATTTTCCTCTGACCGATAGTTAAATATTCGTTACAAAACGGCTGCTTATCTAATTCGCAATGAAACAATCGCGCGTACGAGTCCAAAATTTCATAATCGCGTATATTCATCGGGGTGAGTTCTCGGGACTTCGCGCAGTTAAGCCGAAGCCATGATTTTTTCATTCCGTAAAACTTCAATTACCCGTTTACAAGGCGATCCAGGTGAAAGAGCTGCTCTCTTTTTACGCCAAAACTCGTAAAAATCCCATTGGGAAAGTATACCAGTCAGCGTAAAAAGGCCAGCAACAGATACTAAAAGATTTTGAAGGCTTAGCTCGGCTAAGCCAACGCGTCGGCTTAGCTGCGCTATGGTGCCCTATCATTTCAGCCTTTTTCTCTTCGCGCTATTCCGATTTATATTCGCGCTAAAAGTTCCGAACGGAGAGATGGCGGGAAAATATGAGGCGTAAAGTCCGGAGTCTTTAGGAAGTTTAAACATTACTTCTTGCTTGCGCTCGCTATGCTTTTGCGTAATGGCGGAAAATATTTGGAATTCCGACGTTTAATTTACTGGCGCATAGAAAATGATACGCGCTCTGCATATTATTGAATATGTTTTATGTACGCTTCTATTTGTTATTACAACATTTTTAGATCTTAAATTGCTGAACATCGATATATATAAATTTTGAATGAAATTTAAATTTAAATTCGCTTGAATGTTCGTGTATATTGAATGATAGTGTTAATTTTTTATTCTCAATTCTTTTTTAAATATGCGTGCTCTTCTAGTCATGTCAATTTTTAAAAAATTGCACATATTTTCGCGATGATTGTCTGAAAAGAAAGTATCAGTGGTAAAATAAGTAAAAATGTTTACATTTTTTATTTTAATGTAATAAAGAAGTAATTTAATTAACAAATTGAGGTCAATGACCATGAGTACATTTTGTTTAATTAATTTACTTGAGAGAGTTGCCTTAATTAATTTGTTTGATTATTTCTCCTGGCGAGATGTTAGGAGTTTAATTAAGCGGATGGAATAAATGATCACTTTAATAAAGTTGAGTGCAGTAAAACAGTAATACTGCACAAAAGTAATTTCTTCAAAGCAGTTCCTAAAATTGCGCGAATAAATAGAAAAAAAATGAGATAATTATTGCTTCCTGACCTCGTCACGCTGTTTACGACTTTCGCAAGTTTTGCCAAGTAAACTATATAACTATCGAGCTGGCAGATCGAGAAAGTGTTTAATAGTCACCACCGTAATTTGTCATAGGATAATGTCTCTTTTGTTAATTTTAATCGTCACTATGAAGTACAAAGGCGCTCATTGTTATAAGTGCGGAAATATACACGCTCAGCTTCGCTATTGTTTCTAAATTTTTTTAACACTTCTAAACTTTTACGAGTTTGAAATAATATGGAACAATAATGGATTCGGAGCAATTATTTTTCCAATTTGAGAAGTAGGCATTAAACGGACAAAAAATGTATCCGAAAATTGTTTCATTAATTATCGGAGAAAAGTAGGCTATTTATTTACAACTTGGTTGCTGTAATCTTTGAAGCGACATCTACTTTCATTTATACTGTAGCGGAAGGAGCGTAATTATAGAGGCACTTTGCATCCCGCATCTAAAATACGAAATTCGATCCTAAAATGATCTTTGATTTTGCAATTCAATATTCATTGGCTATTTCTTAATGCCTTCTCTCTTGAGAACCGTCATGCATAACTTAAAACCTGCTCTATCAAAACTTCGAATATATAAAGACTTACTTTAAAAAAAGGCGTCTCCAAATATTGACGTCCTGATCAATATTTTTTTCGCTTAAGTGATTTAAAAAAGGCTTTTTCAAGTGGAGCATATTTTGCTAAAGTCGGAGTTAGTGCACGTGTGCCTCTCGATTCTTAATTTAATTTATTACCGAAAGGAAACTGGAGTAAATAAATTTGCATAAAATCTAACATTTAAGATTATATAAAACTCACAGTGATCCTGCTGATCCCGGTGTCCTCGAATTAGGCTCAAATTATTGTATATTCATCTGATATGTGAATGATGCAAGGTGAACTCTCTTTTTTTTCAGAATACGCCATTAAATCAATAACCCACGATTTTATCTAGAATAATAATTGCTTGTTCATTTTGACGAGGATCTATACGTGCAATATATAGGACTATACGCGGTGTTATATATTGGCTAATTGATTGAAATGTTTGGACTAAATAAAGATTTGATTGACCGCTGAGAAAGTAGAATAGATGTTTATTCAATTTTTTTCGATGTTATACAACCGATCGAATCGTTGACGCTTTCCGTTCGAAGAGTTATTTTTAAATATTTTGCTAATCTACGTATAAAAAGAACACGCTAATTAGGCAAAAGCTTACAAATCGTAGATTGAGCAAAACGTCAATGGGTACTATCGTGTCGAAAAAATAATAGCAGCATTTTTCTCAAGAAAACGCAGTCTGATTACATTATTACTTGTATTATTATGACATACAACGCATTTATCGATCTCAACCGAATGTAACTGAACGTGAAAAGACTTCCGCCTGCGTAACAGCTCCATTCCATCTTACAATTAGCTCCGAAGCCACATGCAAAGTTTGATCGGGACACTGACGAAACAAATCGCCTGCCCTCCTTGAGAAAGAAAACCTCTTTTCCGAAAGGACATAAAAGACAGGAGCCAGAGGAATTCGACGTAAGAAAGTACCTCGCCCAATTATAAAGAAGCGATAAATCTCGCGCTGCCCCGAAGAAAAATCTCAAGTGATTTCGCAACAACGTAAGTGACTGTGAGTGGCGAAAAACGACGGGGCGATCCCTGCGAACGAGGAAGCGACAAAGGCACCCGCAGCACTTTCTCGAGGAAGCCGCCCGCGTGAAATCGCTCGCGCGTTTTGGTCGCGCGCGACTTGCGTCAGGCTCCCTCGCATCGAGCGCGGAAAGAGTGCCCCCGGGCGACCGATAAGAAAGCGGCCGTTACGCGCGCAATTAGAGCCCTCGACTCGTCGCAGTGCGTGTCCGAAGACCTCCTCTCCCTCGGTGCGGCGGGTGCGTCGCGTTGGGCTTCGCGAATTTTGAAACGGCATAATGGCTAGCTATGCGTGTCATTGGGGCTTGCGACAGAAGGATAGGCCTTATTGGCTGGCTACGATTTTTCTCAGAATGTAATGTGCCTTCGGGCTTGCAAAATTCTAGTGTTGCTTTGTTTTTTGGCTAAGTGAATGATTGGCGGACTAGCGGTCTGTTATTACCTTCTTGTTTCGTTGAAATGAAGGAGGACTTTACTGAGTTTAAAAATGAAGTAGTAGGTGTTTGGCTTGGATATTTAATGTGCAATTTAAATGTTGTTATTGTGGAGAGACTTTTAAAAAAGACCGATTGAAAATAACCGTCTCACCACCACTTGTCTTTATCTACCGGCGCATGCTTAACTAACCTGTCAAATAAGTGAGACCTGCTTTGAAATATTTCTTTGTTATATAAAGGAGTAATTTTTCTTTTTATCAAAGAGACTTTCACGGTTATTTTGCGCTGGTATTAATTGAAAATAAGTGTCTTACCATTATTGCCTTTATCTACTTGCAAACGTTAAGTATCCTGTCAAATAAATTCCAACTGTTTTATTGTAGTTCTAATTTGCTGTGTAAAGAATCAAAATTGATTTTATTTTATTTCTGAAACATCTGAAGCGCTTTTTATAAATTTTGTGACATAATTTTTGTTTTATGCGTAAATCCATTTATTAAAAATCAAAAAGAAATAATAAATGGCATGATATTAACGATAAATTTTAGTCGTACAAATGTTTAAATGCGCATTTTATTTTATAACTTTTGTTAATGGATTTTAAAGTTAATTTGCATATAAAGTATATTCTTAAACAAGTTGTTGTATTACATAACAATTTATGCAATCTCCAAATACCTCCAATTATAGATAAATTATATTATTTCAATGTCTACATGTATACCTACAATGAAAATTTATATGTTAGAAATAATTTAATTACAAACATTTCTATAACGTTATTTAATAAAAGCGTAAACATAAAAGTGAATAAATTATTAGTGCTTCAATAAACATTAATTTAAATATTACTTTTTAAGTGCGTAATAAACAAATTCTATATGAAAATAACTGTTTAGTGCCTGTGGTTTGAAAGTTCAGAACTTAACACTTCCCACAGAATCTTTTTATAGAAACACATTCGGATGTAAAACCGCAAAATGAAATCGACGTAGCATCAGCCTAAAGTAAAATAAAATAACTTAATACCTCGAGTTACGCTCGCTGCAAGAGTGCGAAAATATGCGGTACACACGTAGAAAGTTCACGGCACTAAATTAGATTTGCATAAGATCAAGCAGTTCCTCCCAATACACGCTTCTGCAAACAAGCAAAATTTCGATCGAGTAACTCATATTGTTTCACGCTCCACAAATAACGAATCCACATGGTACAACCACGTCCGTATAACAATGAAGCTGAAATAAAAATTTCATCAAATAAATTACCTCGTTAGAATTTGGCCGTTGTGCTCAATGCACTCGCGGAAAGGCCACAGTCATCTCGCGACGGCAGGCACGTGAAATTCAAACTGGCGCAGTTAATTAGGCGCGCGGGAAATCAAGCGCGGCGATTTGCCCGTGTGGCTTGCGGTTGCGCAACTCACGTCGGCAGGGGGAGAAAAAAATGTTATGCTCTTTCGGGAAAAAAGAGGAAAGAAGAAAGCGCGCGCGGTCGCTTTTCCGGTGTGCGCGCGCGCCTTCATTTGCGGCACGGAAGTCCGTACGCGAAGTGCCCCGGCCGTTTCTGATGAGCAATCGCGATGAGTAGAATGAAGATCTCGCGCACGTGCCGTGCGGAATCTGGCGAGCTCTCGGTTAAATACGCTTCGATCCTTAGAGGCGGTCGCGCGCGTACGAAGGAGTGCGTTCATATTTTCACTTTCTATTTGCTCGGCTCGATGTTATTAACTTGGCCTTTTTTTTAATTGCTCGAGAAATTGGGAAGTGAACTGTTAATCTTATGAGCGAATGCAATGTACGTATTTTAGATAAACAGGCATACCGAGATTTTCGTATTATCCGCGGAAAGGAGATTGGACGTCGAGATTGAGAGATGAAGTGCAGAATATAATGATTAAACAAGTGAATCATTACTCCGTTTCTCAATATTCAAGTCTGTGTTAGTTTTATAGTACATTAATTGCGCGTTGACCTTTGAATATAGAAAAATGTTCAATTACAGAACATAGATTGTTAATCCAATTTTTCGCAACGTAAAAAAATCGTCTTATTCATTTAAAACTACTCATTGTACAAAGGCTTATCCAATATCCATGACAAAAATACAATAAATTACTAGAGGATTTTTTTTTACAAAAAAAATCTTAAGATAGTAATTTCCATCTTTGTACGCTTTAATACCAGCAATCAATTCGCGCGCTGGAAGGTGCGAGTTTATCCGAGATAATTTGCGTAAGGTGAATGCTAATCTGGTTCTCCGACCCAGTGAAAGCACCACGTTGACGTTACTCGCTAGAACTTAGAAATTTTCCGACTTCTTTTTTTTCGAGTTTTATTTTTTGCCGCATTTATTTTTCGCAATACTTATTACCCGCGCGCCGATGAAGCTGGAACTGCCTTGGAGCGAACGAGTTTCTTACGAGCGAGGCGTACGCGCACACGCACCATTCCGCGCGAATTTAACTTTACGATTTATTATCTTTTATATTAATTAATTAGACGTCGATACAACGTCGCTGATTCTTTCGACCGACAAAGTTAAGTTATTGATGTAAATTTTACAAGTTGATAGCTTGGAAAAATCTACAGCTAATGGTTGAAACGAATTAATAAATGAGTTTCGTGCTTCACAGTAATTTGTATAAAGTAAGGGAAAATACGAATTATTTTGTCGGACAATCGTATAGCGAGTAAATAAAAATAATCACACATTCGTCTTATTAATTGAATTATTGGAAATGTATTTTTATTATTTAAACGAACAATCGGAATCGGGGTCGATCTCTCGTTATTATCCGTGGACGGCAACTTCTTCTTTCGCGCGAAATCAGCACCGACCGCCTGCTCTGGACACTTTCGATGCACTTAACTTCAGTAAACTGCCAAATATCGACGCGGCCTTCTTGACCTCGTGTTTCGCTTTGGGTCGCGTCGACTGCCGTCACGTAAGCTCGCCGAGGCTGCATTATGCATGATTTCGCGTTTTCACGCTGCTTTCAAATTTTTTAATCTAATCACTGATTGATGACCTGATTGCGGAAATTATGTTAATCAGGCGGCCTTTTATAGTTCGTTTTATTTATTTATTTTTTTTCTGAGAGGGATCGATGCCGTGGTGCAAGTATTAAGATGGTATATCTATAAACAAGATTCACTCTTTTCTCTTTTTCGTTTGAGTTACGAGGCTGCTCGAATGAAAGTTGAAAGCTTAACGCATCAAGTCAAGTGTGTTGATTCCTCGTATAATTAAGTGAACTTTTGATTAATCATTGAGGGTCGGTCAATCAATCGTCAATAAATTATATCAAATGCTTTCTCCCAAACTATGAGTTTTTTGTATTTTTAAGATGATATCGAAAAAATAAAAGTAATTTGAAAAGTAACATTTTACAGTAGAAACATTAAACTTAGCTTAATATTTATTTATTTTCCTTTTGATTTAGTTTTAAAATACATTAATTTTCACATATACTTAAATAATATCACCTTTTATTTTCATTAACATAAGGAAGAATAAATTAAATATATACTAAAAATTACTATCGTAGAAAAAGTAACAATGACCGAAGTCAATATATAATATGCATGCGAGATTTCAGATTTTATATTTCATGATATTTTGGAACGATTTTTGATAAACTTATACACTTGAGTCATTATACTCAATTTTACACAGTAATAATCCAAGGAATGTATATCTATATTTTCTGAATAGATTCTGGAAGTACGTTAGTTATACTTTGTTTTCATTATGCGGTTTAACAAAATCTTCTTTCGCATTTATCTCATATTTTTTCGTTAAAACTTCAGGTACTTCATACAAAATTTTATTTAAAAAACTATTTGGAAGTCCATACATTTTGTATGCCTCATCTCTGATGACATGGTCAAACGATCCTTCATATGGTAACGAAAATTTCTTGCAGCCATGTGGGATTTCTTCGCGAGCAACTTTACGTTCCTCGATGTTAGAGCAGGTTTTTCCGTTTTCATTTATTTTCCGACCTACACAGCAAACGCAGCCGAAGCTCAATTTGTTATCCATATCTGATGGCTTAAGAAGACAGTAATCTTCACATGTACCGTTATTCTCGAGGCACGGGTTGGCAAGATTTTCTCGAGGCGATAAATCAATGATTTTGAACGAATCGGGAAAAGCAGAGTAGTTGTATTCAAAAAATGTTTTCTTTAACACTAATTTACTTATTTTGTTCGGCGGAGATCCATTTTTTTCATCTGATTCGCATACAAATAATGATTTACCAATGCTTTGATCACTGATATCACAAGACTTTATGGTATAATACTCGTCATTCATACTATAAATCATGTCGTAGACAACTAAAAAAAAATTATTAGTCTAATTTTTGTATAGAAATGGGATTAGCTAAAATTCAATAAATAATGTACATTTGGTAATACCCATTACTCACTGCTTATATTAGATATATTAACAATTGTGATACTTACGATCAGGAAATGCTTCCATTAATCTTTTATTTTTCGTGAATGAGTTTGCCCAATAAAGGTGATTGTTATGTACCTCGGTGTGTGCTATATCAATGTTATTCAGTATTCTTACGTTAGAACCACCGTTATAGTCGACCGATGCGATAACTAAATTATCTAATTCTGTTCCATAATACAATCTCTTGTTTATTCTGTCAATTGAAAATATGCTGTGTACTTTTGACCAATAGTTATTTGTGTATTCATTATCATCAATAATCAAGCGCTGATCAGAGCCATCCATATTCATACGTCTAATCTAAGAACATAAATTTTAATCAGACAATTAATAATTTATTATTTCTTTTTCTAATTATTAACTATCATTAATCTACCTGTGTTTTGTTTTCATTCGAGTTATACGCATAAAGGAACAGTAATCCTTCATTAGGATCGACGACTACCTCCATAGGTATCACACACTCGTTTTTGAAAAGTCTGGCTTTGGATTTGCCACCCAGAGCAATTACGTCTACCGACTTTTCTACTGCATCTACGATGTACAGCTTTTTTCCAATATCATCCAATGCTATTGACCGAGGAAACCATTTTTCTTCGCTGTAAAGAAGCTTCACGTTATCCTTTTTCGGGAGAAAATCCGCATTGGTTTTAATGAATTCCTCGAGAAACGCGTCTTCGTTTTCGTTCCACACCACGGAATAAAGCTCTCCGTTGTCCGTCGTCCAGAAAAATGTTTTTGCTTCTGGCAAGTACTCCAGCGTTATCATGTTCGTTCGGTTAGTCCATAGCACTTTAGTATCATTAAAAGATGATAGTTTTGAGTACCTGATAAACGGTAATTCCTTATTGAAAAAAAATATTCGGAGATCCGAATCCGAACTGGTATCCAAATATTCTGTTACAAGAAATATATTTTTATCAGTATCACCGTAAAATAAAATGTCGAAGCACAGGATGCATATAAAATAATAATTATTACCAATATTTTTCGAAGCACATATGGAGATACTAATAGTAATTAAATGAGAGAAAAAAAACGATTTTACAGAGACAAGCATAGTGAATGATGCGCACACAATTCCACAATTTAAAAAAAAAAGTTAAATATTCAAACTCGTTCAAGAAGAGACATTTGTCATCGACGAAAAGTCGCCGACTGTTAGTTTCGCACTGCAGTCTCTGGTTTATATAAATTTTAACGTAACAGTACTTTCTGCCTCCCACTTAGTTCTGCTTAATTTAACTATGAATATATTAACGGTGTTCGAACATTTTATTTTCGCGTAAGTGGTACAGAGTCTTTAAAATAAAAGCATTTACGAAAAGAAAGTTGCTGAGCATACTAGTATATCAAGGATGTGCTACTCATAGATTTGCTTTTTAAAATCGATTATATGCTGCAGTTAATTTTTTTACAAGGTTATTATAACTATTTCATATACAATCACCTCCTACTAATATTTACGCGTGATCAATGATACATAATTAAGTACCTAAGCTAAAAGTAAAAAGGACTTAATCAAGATTGGAGATAAATTTTTACCTGACAAGTTGCCCTTTGATCAATCAATAACGTAATTTATTCTTGCACTTACTTGTACATCTGATGTGTATCAAAATTTTGAATCCTCACTCCCAATAATAACGGTAGAAAATCTTCATAGCGCATCATAAACATTTCTTCCGCGAGATAATCTTTCTTATTAAGGTGAATGTGCCGTGTAGACCAATTAGTGCCTCTCTTGCAGGCGAGATTATTGATGACTCTAAATTCCTATGAACAGGTTAAAAAATTGAAAATGTTCTGCACATGATCGATTGGTCGTTACGTGTACCCCTTACAGCGAGTATACCTTCGTGAAAAATGCAGATCCCGTCTCATCGGCCAATTTTTCGTCGATAAGTCATATCGAGGCTCTTGGAAAGTCGGGCGAAGGGTCGCGCAAATCGCAATGCAATTTATGACAGGCGATTTTTAAAAGTCATACCTTACGTAACGCTTCTTACACGGGTTCGACAAAATTTTACCGGCGCGTGTGTGATTACGATAGTTTAATGGATTTGCGCTTGATTTTAACGCGCAGGAGGTGAGAGTTTTTCTAATGCTATATATTTAAAAAAATATGATTTACTGTTCAGAGCTAACTTATTTTGGTAATATTTATGAACTGTCATACAAAGTTATTTATTATACCATTAAACGAATTCATAAATGATGTAAAATCTTTTTAGAAGTTTAAACTAAAGTATTAAATACTTCTGTCAAAATGTTTTTTAATTGATATTTTAAAACCGTGAACTATATGTTCTCTATTCCAATAGATTTATTGTTTCTTGAATAAGATAAGGGTAAAAGTAGGGTACAATTGTGTAGACTAAAACGGTAGTTTACAAGTTGCGACTTGACAAGGTATTGAGAATATATTGCGTTGTACGAAGGTTGTTATGACTTTTTTAAAATGTAGGTTACTCTACATCTATATTCTGATAAAAAAAACATTACGTTTTATATCACCAGTTCACTTACGTCGGCTAAAGTTATAAAAAAAGTTACGATGATAGGTCGAAAGTACAACGGTGCCTAGTAAGATAGCTAGATGAAAATAGTTTCTATTAAAATTTATTATTTTTTTATTATTTTCTAGGATAGTCTGAAATATACAAGTACGCGAATATTATAAACAATTTGTATTGTTATTGAATTTTAAAATTGTACGTTTACTAGAATTATGTATTAATTGTACAGATATATTCCTGGAAAAATGAAAAAGTAAAATTTATATATTATATATCTCTCATTTAGGAAGTGGTAGCATATATAGTTACTGATTTCTACAAAAAGCAATTATTTCCAAGTTATATTTAAAAGTTTAGTAACCTACGTGTGTACCTATCGATTATACCAAGAAAAGTGAAAATCCCGCATGAAAAATAATCCTTAATTGACAAATTAGTACGACTACCATCTATCACTTGCATGTGGGATCAATTAAAAAAATGCGTATGCTCACTACGAAAACTAATTACTCCCTACTAAGGAGTCTGCAATAAATGCTCTCATGAGCGCACAGATTACTGAAGTAAGAAAGAAGATATTGCGCAATTTAGCTTATAGCATAGGATTCATGTGCAAAAGGAATCCGACTCATGGAAATGATCTGAGGAAAAAGCATGACAATCGGCACTATATTTTGACAAAATCAATTTATATTTTTAGCGTCGGCAAAGCATTTTAAAAGCCGCAAAATCCCTAAACATCGGAACGAGAAAATAAGTTGTAATTTACTTTAACGAATTTTAACTTAGCTCATTTAAAGTAAATAGAGCATAAGCATCAGGCAGCATGACAAAAAAAGTGCGTACATCAAATAAAATTGCGCAAAATATAGAAATTGCAGAGTGGTGATTACTTATACCGAGTATTACAGGAAAACAGAGTTACATAAAAAAGGGGAAGGGATATTTTCAGCAAATGCGACAAAATGACCGCATCGCATGCAGCATAAAGCCGAGCAACGAAGTGCACCTCGCGCCTCCTTATCACCGTATATGAATCCGCGTTTCCGTCCGAGCCGGGGCGAGTTGAGCACGCAGTTTGCAGAACTCTCGGACTCGTAGCTTTCGTAATTGGTTTGCGCAAAGGGGCCCGAGTCCTTCGGAGCGACACTGAACGCGGTAGAATGGAAATTTCGCGCGAGAGCAACGCCGGATCCCCGCGGCGGCGGCTCGTTTTCCATGTGTAGGAAACGCAAGCGAGAAAAGCGAGCCGTGGAGGTGCGCGCGCGTGCGCCCTGCTAAACGAGAGGTAAACGAGCCGCGCCGGTATGGGTGCCGCGCTTTACTTTTACTTTCGATATTGATATCGGCGCGGCCAGCTGCTTTTAACGTGGCGGTTTATACGCGCCGATTATTGGCCGATGCAGGCGGCGATGAACTTACTGCGAGTTCTTTTTATTCATGAAGTAATAATTACATTTTGGAATTCCAATTTTTTTTTTTTATTCATTTTAGATGATTTATTTGTGTGATAGCGTTAGTAGAGCAATTGTAGTTTTCATGCTTTAATTAATTATAATATCTATTTAAGAGGCTTTAAAATTTGCGTTAAAACAGATTGATCGAATTGCGAAAGATGCAACTTATATCCATACTAGTTTCGTGTATAAGGTAACTGCGATAATAATTATTATACAACTTTCGAAATAGTTTTTCTGCTCTCTTTAAAATGATAAAGAATTATACGCCATTTTTAGAAATAATACGAAGTTAAGAATGTTCTGCAACATTTTCTTTCGTGAGAATTTTCTAAACTAAATAAAAGAAAGAAGAACAGTTTTTTATACTATTATTTGTTATATAATAGAAGAAGAAATCAGAATTTTTATTTTATTTACGACAAAGTGGTGTAAAAATAGAATTAAGAGAAAAGGATGTAGTTCGACTGTTTTCGTTTATTGAATTCTCGAGGTCTGCTCGCAAAAGCGTGAAGTTATTTCTTCGCAGTATTGATTTCCACTGATTGACATAGATGCTCTGGCTATAAATGTAAATCCGGTAAACGACGTTATTTTTAACGAATGAAAGAACTCGTTCGAGCAGAGAATATTATTGCGAAAGCAATAATGTTTCAATTTCCAGCCTATAGTTCAAGTATTTACACCACTCTCGGATAATGATACCAGGAGGGAAACATTTTCCGAAGAATGTGAAAAAATACAGTTTAGAACGGTGTTTCGAAAAAGCATAGTTCCATTTTTTCTTTATATTTCATTAGTTTGATGCCGTAATGCAATTAAAAATGAAGATTTGTGGCAGGACATTCGGTCTGACTACTTAAGAACGTATCTACTTACCGTTGAGCAGAAATAGTTTTACGGAGATCAAATAAGGTATAATTAAAAGTTACAAGATCTTTATCTTAAGCATTAATCACGTGTAATTGATAGGTATAAGGATTTGTAATGAGTTAACGTCATTTCGAAATTGTATCGCGGGGTCTAAGTAAAGCATAGTTTGAAAACAGGATAAATATAATGAAAAAGTTCATATGTTTTGCAAGGACTTTCTAATCTTCGATATTGGTGTATAAGGAAATTGGAAGATCGATATATGCTTAGAATTATAACTGGCTCCACTGAATTTTGAAAAGAACCTAGTAAAACTTACATAATCCTTTTAATATTTTATCGTACAAACTTTAATATACAAATATCTGATATTATGTATCAAGCATTACAAAGTTAAAATAAATAAAAAATTCTTTATTGCACAAAGAGCCGTTGGATTTAAAAAAGTAAATCTTTATAGGAGAGATTTTAAAGAAAACCGAATTGATTTTCCTTACGCTTGATAAGCGCAAGTAGAAGCAGACAGATCTTGCAATGTTTATTACTAGAAAACTTTCACTTCGATCAAAACAGTATGATTTTTAAATCAAGTGTTTTTCACGTTTATGACAACCTTAACTTTTTACTGTACCTCTTGAAACTTTATATTTGTCCGAGTTCCTTTGTGTGTTAATTTATTCTACGACTCTGACTACTATCAAAGCATGCCGACGTATTAAATTTTCAGTAATCTAATTTTTCACTCCAGCAAACGAGAAACAATCAGTAACTCAATATGAAAGTAGCGAAATTGCAGAGCAATCCCCGTGAGGCAAACAAAATCGATAGCCGACCACAGGTTAAATAATAATTCATCAATTCTCCCATTCTATCCTCCACCATCAACATCGCGCGACAATTCGAACCCTCGCCGTTACTCCTCGAACGATCTGACGGAGTATCAAGCTCACGTTTGATCCAATAAAGCGAATACACTAGTAAAAAAATCTCTGAGTTCAAAAGTAGTCAATCCGTTTAGCAAGGATCGCATGCCTCGTGTGTATAAAAGATGGCGCGTCGAGCTTCCGCGGCGCGGGAAATTGGAGTTTCGCCAGGGCCGCTGCGATATTGGACCTTTCCAGGCGGCGGAGAAAGGGGGCGATATGCCCATTCGTTGAAAGTTCGATTTCAGATTCGATACTATTCTGCGGCCGTTTATCATTTTACGGCTACACTGTTAGGACAGCCTAATCGTCTAGGGCGTGGAGTAAATATTATAAGCTGTGACGCATTGCTTTTGCTGTTCCGGGACTGCTACGTAACCGCTGTAATGAAATGTGAATTTACGGCTTTACGAGGCTACCTTTTTGCGCGGATGCCTTTTGAGAGATGAAAATGCCCGAGAAATACTTCCTTGGTTATTTTTGCGAGGATCTCACCACTGCTGTGATTTTATGTGGTATTTAAGTTTTTGCGGTTCAATCGTTAAAATAACTTGGTTTGGGCGTCTGTTCATTTGAACGTTACGGACTGTGTTTGTTGACTTTATCATTTTGTCTTCAATTTTTCTCTTAAAGATTGAACCTAATTTTTTGACGTAAAAGGTTGTGATATTTGCTGCCTTAGAAGTGTGAAAGCTTCTTGAGTTTGAAGCTTGCGAAAGCGTAGACTCCATTTTGAACAAGGCCACTTAAAGATGCATATGCAAACATTTGAGTGCGAACTCAATGGGTTGCTAAGTTGCTTATGGTAATAGGGACTTTCTCAAACTTACAACATTGCGATTTTTTTATTAAACCACGGACGTTCGAGTCATTTCATCTACATTAATTTTTTTTTTCTGTGACCGAGATAAATACTTTTTTCGTAATTTTTACATATGTAAACTGTCTTGATTTATACAGTAGATATGCATAATTACAGTTCTAGAGTATAGAATCTTCTGGAATTCATTTAATTCCTGTATTTCAAGAAGAATTTTTATATCGCGAATGATACAAAGATCTTCTCGAAAGAGAAACTTTTTCATACGATTTCTTGCATTCTTGCATGAATATGCATTAATCTCCATACAGAATCCGATAAAGATACGTTATTTATTAATTGTATGTTAGTTTCATGAAACCTCAGGAAATGCATAGCCACTCACTTTTAATTGATCTGAAAAATGAACTCCTACACATTCCATACCGTGCCGACTATCGCGGAATTTCTATACAATCCATAATCTTCTGTCTATATTCATTTCATTACACCCGGTTAAAAATGGCGAAACGAGAGCGTTTCCTTCTCACGTCCGTTTGCACGGAGTTTGTACAGAACTAATGCAACGTCGATATATAGCAGAGTTAATTAAGCTCCATAAATGCAACAGTAGAGAAGAAAAAACCGCAGCGACAATGGCAATCTCTCGTAACAAATTTTCTCCTTGGATTTTCTCAACTTTTCGCACGTTTTCCCACTAACTCCTCAGCAAAAAAGTACGGCAGTCCACATGAAATTCGGCATAAATGATCCATTAAAGAAGAGATTTGCGACACAATATCGCACAAGGTCCTCAACTTAAGACACTTTCTTTGCGAAACCTCTTCAGGGAAAAATGACCTATGAGCCTGCGCTGCGCTTTTTTTGGCGTCGGTCATTAAATTGGAAAACGCAGCGAGTTACTCAAATGTTTTCATAATTACGAACCTACCCTTTCGCAAAATGCATAAAAACTCGAACGCACAACTTCCTCTAATTTACATTCTGTAATGAGTCCGTCGATGAAGATCGGTTAGCCGCATGCCTTCTGATTCAAATAAATGCATTAAATTGCATGCAACAGAATTTGCGTAATTGAAAAGCTCTCAGTCATTTACTTTATTATAGCGCACTTGAATCTGACAATCATCCTAACACATCATCATTACTTAAAAAAAAATATTGAACATCGTCAAAACAAATACGTAAAGACCAGTTTTCTTTTTCGACTCCGCACCTTTCGCGTCTGGCAGAATCAAGACGCTGCGGTCGGCTCGTCCACGGACCAGTTTGCCAGCCTTCCGAAGGTCGTCACGTCGACGCGTGCGCCGATATAACGAATACCCCGCGCCGATCGTTATTATTACGAAACGGAGCGACCGCCCGTTGCGAAAGCCCGCAACACCGAGATCCTTAACCCGAGCATTTGCATAGCTTATTAGATCTTGGATTAGGAGAGAGAGATAGGAAAAAAGGAAGGCGCGAATGGAGAAATGGAAATGGAAGTCGTGAAGGATTTTTCCTCGTGCTTTAGGAGATCGATTCTTTTTGCTTGCTCGGCGCGTCGTTCTTTTATTGAGACTAATTGATTCTGTCCACGATTGCGATAGATACTAATCGCAGGGTGGCCAAATGTGAACTTATGAATAAAATATGCTGGGGCGTGAGCGCAGTCGAGCAAAACGGAGAATTACCTTATGACGATGTAATGTGTATGACTCTTAGTAGGTTAGCATTATATTTCGATTTTGATTGTCATTTGTGTTCGGTTTAATCGTTAATAACTCGTTATAAAGGTGCGATGAAAATATTATTTTTTTTTTGTTTTTATTTGTATGAATATAAATTTTTAATCGTTGAATTATCTAAAAAATATATTATTTATCTCAACTTAAATGATATGATAAAAATTATTTAAATGATATTTTTTGCAGTGAATCATGAATATTAACATATGATATAGGTATATCAAAATATTTTTTTTCTTCCTTATTTTTATGAATCTTACACATCTTAAGTTAAGCAGTAAAACCTGATCTGGATAAAGTGACCACAAGTAAGTTTAAGGTTGTATGCAGGTTCTCCGTTCAAGATCGTTAAATGCAAACTTCGTTTTTCAAAATGTCTCGCAATCAGGAAAATTAACTATCTCGCATTAAGTAGATATTCTACACAAAGAAACTCGCACCCTCGTTGTTTCAGAAAAGTATTTTTTCTCAAAACACGTTAGCCTGCCTTCGAATTTATCAAATTTCTCTTAAAAAAAAAAAAATAAAACAGGAGCAAGCTCCCCTCCCAACACGGAAAGATCCTCTTACGCGAAACAATCACCCGGACAGCGGGCGCTCGCTTCAAGGCTGCGCTAAAGTGGACGAACAAAGAAAAAGCTCCACCCGTGCCACTGGTAAAAAAGTGGCAAAGTTCCGGCGCCCGAACAGCGGCGGCGTCACGTGCAGCCGAAGTGAGAGGGACCGGTCGTCCGTCACCAGCTGCAGATCCGCATACGAACTTCGGGGATAATACTCGTATTTCGGTTCTTTCTCTTTCGAATGGACTGGGGAGGGTCCTGATCACCTTGCGTTCGCTTCGACGACAGAAAAATTAAGGAAGCGATGGGTTTCCTATGTGTCCCCTTCTCTTCGAAGGATACGGCTGATCCGGCGGGCAGGGGGCCGCCGACGAGTTTCGCAAGAGGCGGCAGCGTTTCCCGAGGCGTCACATCGTTCCCATTTCGAAATTCCCTCGAAAGCGCAGCTGTTTATTTGTCCGGCGCGCACGAAAGGCGAACTAGAAGAATTCGCGCCGGCTCACCTCTCCGAGCGTTTCTCAATTTGCCGCGAAACGTTGCGCGTCGCCTTTTTTTGCGTTCCTTTTTGACGCGCAAACTCGAGGTTCGGGGGCTTCGCGATAAAAGCTCCTATAGAGAGACTGCGAGAAATTTTATTCGAGCGGAATTATTATTAGGGTGCGTTGAGGTTTTTTTGCGGAGTGATCGATCGAGATGACTTAAGAGGCCGAATGCTTTTTTCTTAGAATTAAAAGTAGGTTAGTTTTTCAGATTCAATGAGATTTCAGTAAAAAGAGACTTTCTATTTACTTCAACCATATATGATGATCGTACGTTACGCCTCTTTTTGCGATTTTTTTTTTCGATGAAGAAAATGAAATACGCTATATCGTCAATAAAAAATTGATTCGTCATGATAGTTTTTAAGTTTCTTTAAACAAAAAAAAATTTAGTCTACTGATAAATTTATTTAGAATCAAAGCAATTTTTATTATAAAGTAACAATATCTTGTTGCAGATAGAAGATGAGAAGCCAGCAACGGTGCGGGGTCGAGGAGGGTCTCGATTCAACCCCAAGACCGCGACTGAGCTTCCAACGGAAGCACCGTCAACGTTGTCTGAGCCCGACACTGGTCCTAAAGCTGGCCGCCGAGTATCAGTATCTCGGAGAGTAGCCGTAATCCGCGGAAAAGCGCCAAGCACCACCACCGCTACTGGGGTCGAAGCAACCACCTTGAGACCTCGAGCCGATACTGCCATTTTACGTTCGCAAGAAAAATCAAAAAATGAAGCTAGCGCATCTACTGGTAGATTTGCCTCTCGCAAATTGCCGAAGGGTCCGAGCACTGAGTTCGCAAAGAAGGTCGACGACGCCAAGGACAGGAGGTATTTGCCAGACGGTCTCAGTGAAGGAGCAAAAAGTGCCAGGGTGCAAGGTATGGTGGAAGGTATCGAGGCACCGAAAGTGAGCAGCAGGAGGGTTTCCCGTCCCGATAGAACGAAACCAAAGTTGGAGAACGGAGGACCTTCGGTCTTCGCCGGAACAATAGATAACTCGCGTTCTCGTACCGGTAGGAAGATCCAGAACCAGACGCTGCTTTCTGGTAGACAGCTGAAAAGTAGCATTCCCTCCAGTTCGAGATTCTCCAAAAACAAGACGACTGAAGAACCGGAAACTGGGACGACTACGGAAGTTCCTAAGAGTACTACTACTCGTCGGCCCATCAAGAATGAGACTCTGGACTTACGTAAGAAGCTAGCGGATGCTCGGCAGAAGCAGGACATCACAGCTTCCGGTTCGGAGAGTGTGAGAATTAACATTCCTCTGAATTTTGAAGAGTCCAGAAGGCTGGCGGGAGTTACCACTGCCAGTCCTGATGTTTCGGCAACCGAAGTTCCTAAGCGGGCCCTGAATGGAAGATATCGAGGACGACCAGCGGATAAGAAACAGGATACTGAAACTACGACAGTTGGTAACACTGCTCTCCGAGGGTCGTTAAGGAGAGGAGGCTCGTCAGCTGCCAGGGTTGCCGGGAGCTCTACCGAAACATCTACGGCCCGAGCTCGAGGTCGCAATCACGAAAATCGAAGAGCATCAGATGTAAATACCACCATGGCTCAACCAGAATCCCGCCGGAGGAATTTCAACACTAAACCGTCAGCCAGGAATTTCGAATCTCCTAGAACTTCGGATAGCGACGAAGATCTCAAGAACCAGGCATCGGCAAAAGCGAATAGGACGAGAGGGCGGTACAGGTTGGATACTACGACCGGTCGACCCTTGCCTACTGCAACTCCTAACAGTGCCAGAATTACGACGTTGTCGACTTTCTGGACGACTGAACCAGAAGTGGTCGTTACTACTGCACCGCCGATAACGAGTACCACATCGAGACCCACGACTATTTCGTCCGAGGCGCTTAATGCTGAAATTAACAGAAGAGAAGGAATTGCTGACAGCAGATCTATTCTCAATGCTGGACAGAGGCGACGAGCATCTAAGGAGGACTTTTTCAACCATGGATTAGGATTCAGAGGTAGAAGGCCACCTGGATTGGATGAAGGTATTATAAGTTTTACAACATTTTTCATTTATTTCAAAGAACTACCCATATCCAAACAGCTATAACAATACACAACTTCACTATATGTTTCCTATTTTATTTAATAAATAAAAAAACTCAGTTCCTACTATGGTGACAACGTCTCCGGTTGAGTCAAGCGTGCCACCAACGACCTTAAGCCCGGAGAACTTTCCAAGGGGAAATCCAGGCTGGACTTTGAGGCGTCGTCCAGGTCACTGGTATAACGGCCCACAATCTGGTCCGTCGGCCAATCCGGCCGAGTCGCCAATAGCCGCTATACCGGAGCAGGGACCCACGACGACTACCACGACCGCCGCTAGCACGACGGCCAAGGCTGGAAGGAGGGGAAACAAGACATTTGCCAAGACTTCTCCTGGAAGCACCAAGGAGGAGCTGAACGAAAGTGATAATTATCCGCCTGACTTTAAAGCTCGATTGGCGCAATTGGTGAGTAAAGTTTGGCGAAAGATTGCTCTGTTTACTTCTGCATACAAAGTGTAAAAAGAATGTAAAATATGAAAAAAGCATTGTTCGATTATTTCAATTCTTTTTGGAAATTATAGTATCTGAATAAAATTTTAGCATCAAAAATTATAAAGAAATTGTAAATATTACAATTTATGTAGGCATAGAAAAAATAATGAGTATGATAAATGATGTATAGGTATAATTCATTGATTTACTTTTACGCACAAAGGAAGTATTTTTAGATCATTCAAAATTTCTTTCGCTGGACTCCAATGTACACTTTGTAAATAAATTTAACCGATAAAAAAATTTCAGCAAAATGCTGGCGGGCAGTCCAGAACACCGTCAGAGGTAAGCAGGCACACTTGAAAGATATAAGCTTCTCTCCTATACCTCCAATTTATTTCTGTGACTTAACTGGACTAATTTATGCCATGAGGGTTGACTATCCTTTTTTTAACGATTTCCCTACTAGATTAAGATAACACTATTGTAACTTAACTTCGACTTAACGAGGACTGCTTCAAACGCTCTGTCAAGCTGGCTTGTCCACGGAAAATCTATTTGGTTCAAGGATCTATACTATATAGAACGAAATATGCATTTCAAATGTGAATTTTTTTTTAGTATCTTCTTTATGTTTACTTTTTTAAAAATCAAAATTTTTAAATGGAAATGCATATGTTTTTATTTTTAGAGATTTTATTAGCAGCTTTAAGAAAAATGTTTATAATTGTAACTTTAAAAAATTTTAATTTAAATGTTTAAAGCTTGACAGTTTATAAATAACCTTTATTTTTCAGATAAACATTATTTAATCCACTATTTGTTCAATTAAAATTTCCACTATATGTGATTTATAAATTTTGTTAAAGCTGTTAAACTTTAATAAATTCAAAAAATTTTGTTTAATGATTATGACCGTATAAAAGAGCAACCGTATAAATTAATGATTTACTTAGGAACGTCGGTTGCATACCAGCTCGAATGCAGGTACAGATCTTGAGCTCGCCTCTTCGGATAACTCATATGTAGTGGTTGCAAATGAGATACCCCCTAAAAATGCGACTGCAATGTCGCTGACTATGGATGAGCAGCAAGTAAGAAATAAACAAGCTAAACGAACTTTTAGTTCGATTTTTTTTTAAATGTAAAATCATCGCTTCGTACTGTGTAATCGATTTCAATTCACTTGCTCATTTATTCATTTGAACTTCACGAGTTTTATACCAGCAATATTTTTGTTTTATTTTTTATTGATTTTTTTCCATAGCTTGCTAAAGATAATCTCCCTACTTTTATTTGTATTTTTTGTTTTATCATACTTTGCCAGATAAGTGCTTTTAAATTTCTCGACGAAATCATTACGCTGCATTTCATCAGCCATTGCTATATGTAAATAGCTCATGCCCAGAAACATCAAGCAAACACGTTTATCAAAGTACAAAATTACTGTGTGTTACGATAAACACAATGAATTTTCAGTGTGATGTATGACTATCCCTTCGAGCTGGTGACTAGTAATTTCGAAGAACATGTAAATAATAGAGATGTGATTTAATTTATGTTTCTTTCGATCTAATATTTTACTTTAAAAAATTACTTTTGTACTTTATTCTTATCTCACTCTTTTTTCTTATTCTATAAATATTAATCTACATCTCTCTTACTCATGGCGATGGCCACCTCTCCACGTCTATGTTCTTGCTTCTAGCATTCTGATTTCTAATGTATAGAGTGAAATCTCATCGAAACCCGGTTATAACACGGCTGATGAATTTCTGCATTGTGGCGATTGCACACAATACGAATATCTCCTTTCTTTATAAAAACAAAATGATTTTCTCTGTTAAACATTAACATTTAATTACACCCTAGGCGTGAATTTTCATCAAAAATTACTCATCGCTGAAGCTATTTGATTCACTAAATTACTCTAAATCCTAAAATGTGAATAGCGTCATGTAATCAATCTTTGTATGCCATATGTCGCTATTTATATTTTCTCAATAATTTTTGCATTGTTAGCTTTGCACTGGATAAATTATTCAGTGTACGATGAGAATTCACGAAGCATGATCTCAACAAACATTACGCAAAGCTCAATACACCAGCTGCTTTGGATGTCAATAACGCCATTCAAAACTGGCCGCCGGCATCGTATACCGCTCGTGCATTAAAAAATAATCCGCATTAACTCCGCTCTATTTTGCAAAATCCACCTGAAAAAGAAATCGCAAGAATTCATCGGACACCCTGAAGCGTCCTCGCAATTGCCGGGGGGATATCGAGCGGAAAATCGCGAACCGGTCCGTCGTCGCTTTTGATTTCGGGTTCCTCGGGAGAAAGTAGCACGGCACACGCTCGCCCGTGGGCGTGGTGTGCTATAGCCATCGCACGAGCCGAGACTAAATGGAGCGCTCGGGCTCTCCGATCGACTATCGCGGATTAAGTAGGAGATCGAGGTGGCGTATATACATACGGGTATTTGATTCGTGCGCGGTGTGTTTTTCAAAGTCACGATTGAGATTTCAGGAGTATTCTTTTTATTTTGTTTTAGAGAGGGCCTGCGTGGAAGGCTGATATATATGTTATCATTAGCAATGATTTTATTCGAGAGTAAATATTTCTTTTTCATGTGATTAATTATTATTTTTTTTAATGCTACCTTTTAAGTGTGGTTTCATAAAATGATTGCTCAAATTTCAATTATAATAATTCAGGATCTACACGCACACCGCAGAATTTTCACGGTTATTCAACGCATGCTCGAACATATGTTGATATTTAATTATTGTGTTGAAGGGCGTTTCGGTCTCATTGGCTCGAGTATAGATGATTTCTATTTTGTCGATTCGTTAGTGTGATTAAATCTTCGTTTATTATGAAAACTAAATGCACTCGTTTAAATATTCATGAAAAGCGTGCAATATAATTTTTTCTTACGCGCAAGAATAAAGAAAACAATGGAAAGTAATGTACCTTCATATAATGGTAAAATGCTGTTGCAATCAATTAATTAAATTACATTAACTCGGTTTAAATTAAAGTAGTTACGAGTCTCAATATAAATCTTTGCTAATGAAATGGATATTTAATTACAAATTAAAATAGTTAGAATCGAAAGTATCGATGTTATGTTCTACGCTCGATAAAAAATTACATACATTTTTTGGTATGTTATGAATCCAAAGTAGGATTTGAATTTTTAGTAAAATCACTTGCAATTCAACTTCAATGATAAACTTGTTACACAGCAAAGATCACTTCGAAATACACTTGATTTTAGCTACTCAAAAATTATTACTATAAAATACATACAGCAGTCTTATGATGTTTAGAATAAAAATAATAGTTAGATTTAAACAAATTTTGACCACGTAAAAAAAATTAATCGATTCTGATGTCCTTGATAAAAAAAAAGATATTATCTTAATTGGATCACCCAAATAATAAATTTGAAATTCCTTATTTACCTATTAACAGTCTAATAGACAAGTAGATCTGATGCAATTACCTAATTGATTTTCCTCAACAAATGTCGATCTCCATTGATCGAATCGCGGCATGTCAATAAACAGTGGGTTGTTATCCTCTCCAAAAAATAAAAAAAAAAAGCAATTAAAATCCCACCCACAAAGCGTGACACGAGCCCTCACAAACTCGATAATTGAACTTTCAGTTTCTGTCGACTGCAGCGATAACGTGGCTCGGGCTTGTTAGGCAGCGTCTCGTCTCATGGGTCGCTTCCTTTCTGCGCTTCGTCGGGTCACTCTTCGCTCCTACTGACTTGAGATACACATAGCCTATAAAGTCTAAGCTAAGTACGAAAAAAAGAAAAGCACACACGAGCAAATTACGTTACAATCGAAACGAACTGAGTGCGAGGACTCAAAACGAATAATTAAGAAAAAGAAAAGAAAGAACGTTCGAAACGGTCATTAAGTTTGAAATCTATTAATTACTCGACTAAAATGCCACCTGAGACATGTAGCTAATTTTCCGAGCGGAAATCCGTGTTGTCGATCGAATTACTCTTCGTGTATCGCGAGTGAAACGGTTTGAAAAAAAAAATTGTCCACCGAAAAAGCACTAACCAAAAATTCTTCATTCTTCTTCTTCTGCTGCCATGCTTCGGAAAAAGAGTTTGGGCAATCTAAAAACAGTGTGCAAGGTGTGGATAAAAAAAGTATAACTTAAGAAATGAACAGAATTTGGGATGGTACTGGATTATGAGCCAAAAACAAAAAAAAAAAAAAAACAAAAAGAAAAATTCGTCCTGTAAGAAAAGGGGGCTGCTTTTTCAGGCCAAAAAGATGACGTCCGCCGAGCTATTTGCAGCCCGTTCAAGAATGAAATTGGAAAATGCGCGTAAATTGATCAAGCCCGAGCTGGCCATCGACGAGACCAGCGCGACTCAAGTGTTCGTTGAGCCATCGTCGAGGCCGAACCTGGACGCGGAACAAAAGCCCAGCGACTCCGAGGTCGACGAGGATCAGAAAGTTTTCAAAGTCGCGAGAAAATCGAGTGCGCCCACTCTGAAGCCTCAGCCTAGCCAGAAGAGCTTTACAAAGTCCGATTGGAAACCGTCCAAATTGAGGAAGAACTTCAAGGAAAGTCAAACGAGAACATCGAGGTATAAGCAGCCACACGTCTATACTCCTAGATCGAAGGCTCTAAAGACCAGCACAACGTCCACCGAGAAAAATCCCGTCGAAGACAATGACGTCAACAGCGCGACCAAGTCAGCTAGGCAGAGTAGATATCAGGACCAGAAGCACAAGTACGTTCCAAAGCAGCAGCGGGGTACGGGCAAGCACCGTGGTCCTAAACCGTCACTCGTCGAAAATGGCATCTCGGAAGAACAGCAGATTTCTTCCACGAGATCACCGCTGGCCGAAAAATCGCGAAAGGTCTTCACACCCCGAAAAAATGATAAAAATAATGTGGAGGATATCAAGGCAGTTGCTTTGAAGCTAAGGAGAACTTTGGAGAACATGGAGAAAAGCCAAACACCGAGACCACAGAAAAGAGGCGATTCATGGGAAGGTTCAACAACTCTACTGACAACCATGAGGACAGTCAAATCCTTCTCATTCTCGACTCGTCTGGTAAAAATGGACGAGAACAACGCGGCGACTTCGTCAACGATGAGGATGATCGAGCAAGAGACAACGCCCAATTCGATGGCCACCTCGACTTCCTCCAGCGTCGTCACTGAGATCGTTACACAGAATCCGGCGGACAACGAGATTACCTCCCCCGCTACCGAGGAATCGGTAGCCAGTACCGCTTCCTCCTACGACATCATTAACGAGATCGAAAATTCGAGCGCCTCGAGTACCGTCGAAACAGTCCTCAAGAGCACCCGCAGCCCCTCGGACGCAGAACCGACTTGGGCTGCGCGGATCGGCGGCGACGAGTCTTCCACCACCCGGACGAACTACCAGCCCCACGCAGCGGCTCTGATAAGCGACTCCGGCTCGCCGGTATTCGTCGTATACCCGTCGGCAACTGAGAAACCGCTCAGCGTTGCCATTACGCCCAAGTTCTACAATCGTTACCAAGTGACCGCCAAGCCGGACGAGGAAGAACGGCAGTCGGTATCGCAGGAACCGGTGATCAGCGTGAAAGTATCGAGCAGCGACGGTTCGCTGCAGGGAACTATCGTGGACTCCAACAACGCGGCGAGCGGTAACTTGGCAGGCTCCAATATCTTCAATCCGATCAAGAGTGCGGCGATCCTGGAAACCGGTAACTCAACCTTCTTAGAGCAACTCAGGAGCACCGTGGCGCCACTGCTCAGTACACTCGGAGCCAAGTCCCCAGTTTTTTCTGGGGTTTATAAAAACACCAATAGCGCAGTGAGTTTCTTTTTTTACTTTCACTAAACAAAATTTACATTTCTATTTATACGATCATTTTAAACCATACAAAAATGCAAGTATACTTGTACAGATTTCATTAAATTAAAAAAAAACAAAAAATGCTACCTTAATTTGCATGTATAACAACAATATGCATCGATCTAATACATATAATTTTAACATAAACTTATGAAATTTAATTTTAATTACTGAAATGTATGTTTTTATTTGAATAGAACTCATTACCGAGAGTTACTCCAAGCGGTGCACCGCCAAGGTTTAGTGCGAGGTATCGAGGAGCAGAGCTTTTCGTAAGAAGACCGACTCCACCGATGAACACAATATCAGAGGTAAGAGAAAAAATCAAATCAATACACATTTTTATACAAAAATAGGTATTGTACATGATCGCATGAATATTTTACGAATACATACGAACACATTTGCATGTTGGCATCAACAAGGCAGGTAAAAATCGGAATCACTATTACAAGTGTAGAATTACAAATAGCACAGATAAAGCACTAGATTTGTTTTAACTTTTGCGAAATTAAATAATTATATTCACTACAATCTACGCATATCAAATTTTCATCACGAAAACTGGACACTATTTTTTATTTTAACTAATTTTATTATGAATAATAGCCTGTAAATTAGATTAAAGTTTACATGCTTAGCTTGATTATATCGAAATATAAATGAATGGTTTGTAGTTAATTTTATTGCATTTAATTCATTAATGTATGAAAAATGCATGCGATGCTCTCGCCGACTAAAATATCCATAAATTTGATGACGACAGTGATATATTGCCATATAATTGTACGATTCCACGTACAAAGGTTTACAGATAGCAAATTTATCACAATTTAACAATACAAATGTGATTTTTTCCATTCATCTACGTAATGAATTGTTATATTAAACTTTTCTTTTTTATAATTTTTTTCATATTGCATATTTTATTTAAATGTTATAATTTATACATTCGAATGTTGTTATGAGAAAATTTCTATCTCTTACTGCACCAAGATAATTGTGAAGGCGTTGAAAGAATGACCTACTTCAGTGCAGGCAGTCGTCAGCCTTTAATTCGAAAACTAATTTCATACTAGCATTGATTAGTCAAAGCTTTGATATGGTGCGTTGTTAAAATGATCCAAAACTATAATGCAAAAAATATGAATTAATGCAGTATTTATTTTGTAAAAACTTTTTAATTACCGTCTATTTAAATAAATAGCGATTCTGCAGTAGTTATAAATGCGCGATTCTAAAAGATCGTTTTTACTGTATATATATACAATATACACCTGTATATACGAAACAATCCAATTAAATTGATGTACATACTTATGAAATATTAGACTATCACAAAGCACTGTATATTATGTACAGCACAAAGAAAGCACAACATTTTTTGATTACAGACCCATGGTTCGAGGCCGAAAATCGACGTGTCAAGTCCTGGCGAGCCAAAAGCCCTGACATTTTATCAGGCAGTGGAGACCGCCAGCATTAACAACGAACAGACAGACGTACGTCAATTATGGCAGCTCGCTAGAGCTGCCCAGGTAGATAACGCTACCGCTATTGACCCTTACGGCACGAACAGTTCTAACAGTGACTCATCAAAAATAATACCAATAACCGTAACCAATGCTAATAACGCCACGACTTTCGCGCCTGACACGACAAAAGACTCTATCACCAACTTAGAAACTACACAGCAGTCGCAACAAACATCAGATGATAACACGTCCACTACTGTTACCACTATCACTGATTCTTTTACGGATATGAACAGACTAACGACCGTTGAACCAGTAACAGAAAGCTCCATGTCAACTAGCACTGAGTTAATTACGGAAGTATCAGTTTCGATTAGTGACAACTTAAATCAAAATAATTTAATGACTACTAGTCCATCGCTCTCAATTGAAACTACAGTATCGGAAGCTACGAGTTCTGAAGCACCAGCTACTACGTCTTCTACTCTAAATAGTATTTTGCAGAATAGCTCTACAGAGATGCCATTTACTCTACTTACGTTGTCAAATAATGATCTAGTAGATAGTACGACGTCAATACCTGAAAATAGTTCTTTAATGGAAAGTTCTTCGGAAAATCCTACGACGATATCCACAACTTTGAGTGTCGACACTGTAGAAAATTCTAATATGACCACTGAGATACCGAATAATCGAACACCGAAAAAGTTAGATGATTTAAATTCGCAGCCTGAAGTAAGTAATTCCTTATTAGATATTATATTACCCGAAAGTAATAATGAAACAACACAACCTGCAATTTTGGAGATTCAAATAGAACAAGAACCTATGAAAGCAACAAAGTTAGAAATTTTAGCTCAAGTTAAGTCCACTACTTCTAATGATACAAGCGATGCAGTAACTATTGCTACCGAAAGTACGACAAAAATGTTCGAATTATTAGCAACTATTGATATCGGAACAACTGAACAACCTTCAACAAATTCTACCCAAAATGAAGAAACAACAATTGCATCAACACCCCAACAAACTACTGAAATAGTATCTGAAGTTAGAACTGATATTCCGTCAGATTTAATAAGCCAGACGGAATTAGTTACTAATTTACCAACAACAACAATTGGTACTGATTTACCGACAACAATGACTGTTATAATTAATGGAGATAACGAAGATGTGACGATACCACCAACAGAAATGAGCAATTTAATGGCTAATGATAGTTCGACTGATTCAAATGATACTTCGAATAATTTGGATGTAAACATTCAAATCTTCAATCCTATGAACGCAACTGTTCCTGCAGGTACTGAAAAACTAAGCTATGTAAAAGATGAAATCAGTAATCAGGAAATAAAATGGGCGTTCGAGAATTTTCTAAATTCAATTGCTACTTCAAAAGAAAAACTTTCTTATAAAAAATCTTCAAATAACAATCTTATGGCTAACTTATTAAAGATTGTTGAAAGGTTATCTGCTAATGCTACAAATACAACTCAAGCCTCTTTTACTTTAAATGAAAACAATGTGGACAGCTCGCCTGATGGGCTTCCTCAGCTTTTGGGGGGTTTCTTAGATAATACCAATAAGACTCAATCTGTGACTAATGATAGCACAGTAGAAATTGATAATGAGACTTCAGTAGTTGCACAAACGACCAACATTCCACTTACTACTACACCTGTAGAACCAAACACAATTTCAACAGATACAGACATAACTACAGAAATGAACATTTCTACTACAGTAGATAATGATTTATTTGAAACTACAACTTTCCCCCCAGTAACAACAACCCCCAATTTATCTGATACCTCAAATAACAATTTAACTAATTTGTCAATGTCGTATGCACCTTATATTACCCGCATGTTACAAATCTTTTCTAAACTTTTTAATGGTAAACCTCTTTCTGATCTACCAACTGATTTCCAAGTTCAGGGATTAGATTCATCATTAACCCCTGATTCGACTGGAAGTATACCAGTAGTCGATGACCTGAACCAACCCGCATTAATGGATAACTCTACTAATCCAATGCTCATGGATGTGTCGACCGAGACCCAAACAAACCCCGAACTCACAACTATTACTCCAACTGTGCTTACCCCTTTCCAGGATTCATCGCCAGCAACCGCCCAAAGGACGGCAGGTGCCAACACACAACCCGATCAAACTCTCACCACATTAAATTCTGCCATCAATTCCCAATCATCATCCGCATCTTTCTCAACCACCCCTAACACCATTAATCCATCCACTATAAATCCACAAACAACTGTTCCGGCTGAGACGACGACCATTCCGGCGAATAATTCGGCAACTGCTTCTTCTTCAACGCCTTCATCAACCATGGGTCTGCCAATAGTCTCCGATAGCACACCAACCTCAACGCAGCAGCCAACAACATCATCCTATGTTGGACGTTTTGGCACAAGCCGACTTACTCCAGCACCGAAGTTCACATCCAGTTCATCAACACCTGCTCCATTAAGAGATTATCTCATTTACGGAATTTTCCCCAACAATACCATTGTCAGAAAGCGCCCAGAAGATAATCTGATCGATGCAAGGAATGTGGATAGCCCTTACGTAATTTTTGGAATCTATCCAGACGGGAGACTAGTCCGCAAGTTCCCCAATGGCACGGTAATACCGGACCCTCCCAGCAATCCGGTTGAAGTTGTATTTTCCCCTAGTACAACTACTACCACTAACAGGCCCAGATTACCCGATAACCAGGCTAATAATCAGGGCATGCGTAACCAGAATGTCGACTTCTCTAATAATCGTAGTCCCGTTGATGACGTGAATACCCAGAAAGATTTCTTCGCCCCCAATGAAGTTGACAATGCACTAGGTGGACCCACCGGTTTTGACCTCCTAATCAGTAGTGTTGGTAGCAACACGAATGAAATGGTATATCATGTTCATTTTCATCTTAATATAAGAAGAACGAAGTACGACATAACAAACTTCCATTTTTATTAAAGTCATAGAGATCATTTTATTTTTTACTTTTTTTATTTCATAAAGCATAAATATATTAAATTGTAAGGTTCGTACAAATAAAACAGAGATTTCAAGGTTGCCAAAAATGTCGTACTTTGATAAATACATATAAATACATATTATTTATATCCCTATTTACTTTTCTGTAAGTTGTTTCATTTTTACTTCGTATTTATTAACTGCTAATAATAGATTTAATGTTTGTCTGTTTATTAAATTAATTCTGTCGGCTACTTAATATACTGACTTTTATTTTTTATTTAAAAATACGTTACTTATTAGTTGCAAATAATTTTCACCTAAAGACTGTCTTTAACTAGTCATGTTCCAAATTAATCTCATGTTTTGTATTTTAATATAACCATAATAATTTAATTAAATAAGTAGAATGAATACAAAAGATTAAAATTTGTAAAGCAAATTTTTTAATTTCAGATGAAAAATATCGAAATATGATAAATTTGTATAATTAACTTACTTACTATTTGTAAATAGATGTTGTACATTTTACAATTTTTATACACTTTACATTTGCACTATAAGGCACTGATTGGGGAATTGGGAGAAGGCACTTGTATTTAGGAATCAAAATTATTACATCTTTTAAATATGATTCATTTTTCGATATTTGAAAGTATTTGTATATTACGACGTAAAAGTTGACAGTGGAAAGACGTATTTTGTGTAGTTGTGTAAAAATAAATAAAATGGCAACTAGATGATGATTAGTTATCCAAAATTCAAGATTTTACTGCTAATTTCACAGACGGCTACGACAACGAATGCTCCTGGATCGAGTGATAATACTCAGGGTGGTCGGATTGTTCAAGATCGAACCAGAGACGAGGTCACGAGAACAAGTGAGGGTGAAGGTCAACGCAACTCCGTTTTTATAGGACAGGTAAAAGAATGGGAAGATAAAAAAAGTTTGATGAATGATTCATGTTTGTAATTCGGTTAAATTTCATTGTTATTTCAATGTCCAAATTTTAGGATAAGTTCGTGAACTACTGGAGCAACGGAAAACCAAATTCTAATCCTGCTGTTCTCAGTGTTAACATCAATAGCGCCACCGTTAGTACACATTTGAACTGTTAAAAAATTTAATGAGATTTAGCTAATTACAACTTATAATTAATGAAGTAATAATAATTCAATTTATTAAAACTGTAACGCAAATCTTATTTTTCGTTTAGTCCGCCGTTAAGGAAGCTTCATTGTCTGCACCTCCGTCACCATTAAATTTCGACGTGTCTCCAAACAGTCAAACTGGAAATCAAGTAACAGCTCCTCCAGGTTTCCCTTGGAAAGATCCTCTGGATCAAATATTTGGTATAACCACTGATGCGCCAGCCATAACGGCATCAGTTGCTTCAAATACTATAGTACGTTGATGTTGATATTTTGTTGTGTCATTTTGTGATAACTTAAAAAAGTTTATATTGCATTGTTAGTTTCAAGAAAAATATTGTTGTAACTAAAATAGAATGACATTTTATTGTTAGTTTATCTGCGCTATTTGTGCGTACTAGTATTATTTTATAGAGTAATTTAATTTTATTTTCACTGCTTGTACATAGTTGCACTGCTTAATGCACGAACTGATAGACACTCTTATATATACATATATATATAATCACAAAATTATAAAATGCTTTTGGTTTTCATTAAAAATACTGTACACTGTAAATAGGAAATAAATAGAAAATGTTTTATAAGATTTAAATATTTTTAATATGTACATTATTAATGTTGTAATATTTTCATATAACTTTTTTGTTCATATTTTATTTTGTTTTGCGCAGGATGGTCCAAATGGTCAAAACGCTGTGACAGGGAGTCCCTTAAGTAGATTGGTAGAGATCTTCAGTCCAATATCAAGTACAATAAATTCATTAATAAATAATCCAACAACGCCAACGACCACGGCAGCACCAGCAACTACAACTGCGGCTTCAACAACGACTACCACACAAGCAACAACAACTACAACGACAACCACCACCACACAGGCACCTACAACCACAACAACAACCACAACAACCACTCAGGCACCAATGACAACTACGCAGGCACAGACAACGCAGAGTACTGCGTTACCGTCGACTGTGCCAACACCTATTACAATGAATCCAAATGCATTTGGCACTACCTTTGATGATCTTGCTTTCCTGAATGCCTTGGTAAAATTTAAAAATGATTTCCTCTTTAAGAAAAAATTAAAATTCATGTAACTTTACGATAACGTAGCATCTGTTTTCAGTTGGAAAAACCAATTCCTGGTGAAGCTACACCCAAAACTCTTACAGAGGTGGAGCAGCTGCTAGCCAATAAGGTAAGTTCGATGTTCTTTTAAAAAAATTATATCGCAATTCTTACAACACGAAATTCATTGCTTGTAAACAGAAAATCAGAATTTTAAAAACAATTTTTTGTTTTTGTAAAAATTAAAGATTTAATAAGCAACTAAGAAAAAAGAGTGGTCTCGTTTCGCGGTGCGGAATCGCAGCTGAGTTCAATGGCCAGCCGGTGCGAATGCGCACGCGCTTGTCCATTAGCGGAGCGCCAACACGTGAGGCGCGTCCGAAGTTGCTTGTATAACTCTTATTTCGCGCTCCAGTCGCTTTCGTTATTAATTGCCTTGGAGCATGGCGCCTCGTGTGCGTCGGGATGTGCTCAGCGATTCTCACGCACGCCGTGATAAAAAGAGCAGAGCCAGGGGGGCTTCACGCTCAAGGAGATGGGGCCTCGACGGTGCCTCGGAATCGAGTGTTTGCACAGCCAATTTGTGCCGCTCCACGTGTCAATTCGTTCATTCAGCTTTGCACTCCATTCACTGAATGGCCAATTGAAGGCGATGAATTTTCGAACGATCGTCGATTCTCATTGGCGATCGATCAGGATTATTTCAGAATTATTGATCAACCAGCAATTTTTGGAGTCTTGGAATCGAAAAATGTATTTACGACTTCTTTTTAATCTTGAAATATTAGCAGTTTAAAAAAAAAGTAACTTATTAACGAATAAATTGTATTGAAGGATCGTTGTGAGAAGAAATTTTCTAAATAATACAATGAGTTTAGTCAAATTTATTAAAGAAATCCTCGAATTGATTTACAATTTTCCGCGGGATTCACACTTGTACTTAATTAATGATACAATGGCGCGTTCTTTAAATCATCCGAAAAAGAGTCGCCCGTGCGACATCATTATTTGTACAGACGACCGAATTCCCGGTATTCTCTCTTCGCTTTTTATTCCCGGTAAACAATCCAGCCAAGTCGGTTTCGCAATTCCTCCACTATGATTTATCCGCGCTACCATTCACAGCCGTTTCACCTCCTCCCTGCGCCTCTCCTTCTCTTTTGTCCATGCAAATCCACGACGCACGTAAGAGCGACTCGGCTTCTCCTCCGTACGGTCACGATCACCCTATTCCCCGACATCGACGGAAGAAAATAATCGATGACGTGAGTAAAACAATACCGAGAAGACGATGCAGGTCGAAGGAGCAGCGATCGCCATTTTTTCCGTGTAATTGTTCGAACGAGCAATTGGGAGTATCGGCGATTATTGACGATTGTACGTCTGGCATTGAGTTCTTGCCGATTTCTCACTGTTAAACGATACTTTACTTGCACTGTACTTGCACTTTGCTTGCGTTGTGTAAAAAAGTTAAAAGATAAATGTTTTTCGCATTTTACGTTTGTAATACAAATTAATGATATTTTCTTGAATAAAATAAAAGTTTTTTTTTTCGAAAAATCCAAAGAATTCTTCCTAGCGCTTTGCTCGTACAATTTAGTAACGGCGATAAAAATTAAGTAAATACTAAACAACGGTGCGCATTTACGAGGGCTAGCTACAACGATCGAAATCTCAAATATTTCATTAATTGCTCGAAAAATCCGTACCCCGACAAGCCCTAAGGACGCGTCTAGAAAAATACCGAAAAATCGGCGGTTCGTTCGTTTGGAATTCTTTTTTTTTATTTTTTAAATCGACGCTGCGCCTTTGAAAATCCGCGGACACGCGCTTCCCTCCTCTGGGGTTAAATATGCAACTACTGGGGGGAGATCGAGAGGCAGCGGTGCCACGGAGGCATACACCCGGTAGCGCGTAGGTATGCGCGCGCGTCCCGACGGGCATGCGGGGGGGCTACCGTGTAGGTATGTCCCGATGGGCGCGCGACGCGCCGCACCGACGTGTTCCTTTTTGCCCGGCCACACGGCCGATTCCGCCGATGACACGTTTGCGCCGGCAGCCAATTATAAAGTACACGCGCACTTTGCTCGCGCGCCCGAGCCGAGAATGGACGGGGATATGGGGGAGGTAGGGGAGGAAGGACAGAGACGCAGCGAGGAAGGCAATCTTTCGCCGGTCTGCTACGGTGCACTTGCGTTTCTACGGAGGTGACGTTTATTTGTCTGTTTCTTGTACGCATATTTATTTTCCGTTTGAATTAATGATGCTTCTGTTTTTTATACATATAAACGGATAGTTATTTAATTTATTGGATTAAATGGTGTATTTGAACAATCACTTTTATGGAATGGACATAGCTTATTGAATATATGATATACGGTAGAAATGTTGGTAATAAAGAAAAGTAAACGTTAGCATTGTTTAAGATATCATGATAGCATGACGACGACCAGTAGGTCATTTAATTCCGACCTACATTTTCTTTTGTAAACAATTTGAAATTTTTTCCAGAAACTGATGTAAATAGGCTGCAATGTAAAATTCTTTTGATTACATATTCCTCAATTTTTCAAGATTCAATGATTTTACAAAATTAAAGTTTTAATATTTTTTTTTTTACAGATTTTATCTCTTGCCCTTGGCAGGCCACTGAACAACTTCGGTCCAACGCGTTCTCCAAAAGCTATTCAGCCTTCGAACGCATCGCCGAACACTTTGGTGGATAGTAAAGAAATTAGGTCGTCAACTGTAACGCCTAATTTTGGAGGGCCTTCTTCACGGCCGATTATAATTGACCTGTTGACTACTACGAAGCGGCCTACTCCGTCAACGACGCCTTACACGTGGAAGCCCGTGAGGACTTTCGCTTACGACGAGCCGTCAGTTGCTAGTACAACCACTAGTATTCCCACTGTGACGACTCCAATTACGACAACGTCAACCATAACTGCCAAACCAAGAACTACTACAACGTCGACGACGCCGAGTACTACCACCACCACTACTACTACTACCACCACCACCACGACCACGACACCGAGGCCTACTACTAGAGCACCAGTCATCATAACTGCTAAACCTGTTACCAACAGGCCCAGACCTAGACCTACCACCCCCCCGCCTCCTTCAGGAATCTTCGGTGACTAATTTTTTAAAAATTCCCTCAAGACGATACCACACTGCTTGATAATTAATACCGATTATACTTTTATCAATCGATCACAGGTTTTGCAGCGAATTTTTTGCAAAATATTTTTGGACGCAATCCCTTCGCGCCACAGACGACTCCAAGACCAGTGGTTAGGAGGCCGGCGACAACGCCTAGAAGAGTGGTAACAACGACAACGCCGAAGCCAACGACCACCACAACTCAAGCTCCGCAGATTGTACCGGTTGTGTCAAGCCATACTCCGCGGTCGATTCAATCTGGTAATCACGGACTCGATGCACTGACTGGAGAACAAGCTGCCATTTTGAATGCTCTTGGTATCAACGAGAAGACCGTCGAAGTAACCCCCAAGTCACAAAATAAACAGACTACGACGTACTCGCCTGAGGACGATGCTAAATTTCTGGCTGCGCTTTTGAACCATGCTCGTAATAATGGAGGTAACATTTAAAACAATTTTTTATTGTATAATAAAGTACTGTGCATTATCTTTAAAATTGCTATCGATATGAAAAACAGAGTGAAAAAATACTTACTAACAAGTAGTATAAGAACATAAAAATTATGTTTTGCGTTTTCGATTTCGGAAATAAATAACTTATTTATTTATCTATTTATTTATTTATTTCAAACATTATACGGGCTAAAATCCCTTTACAAAATAACAGTAGAAAAATAAAACTAAATTAAAACTAAATAAGAGAGCTGAAAATTTAGAAGTAACCTTTTACAGTGCAATTCTAAAACTAAATATAAAGCTAAATCAAATAATAAGGGAACTAAAATTTAATAGTGTAGGAGCGCAGAATATTCTTGAAGGCTCCTATAGTATCAATACTGGTAATTTCAGCAGGAAGAGTATTCCAGAATCCAAATTAAAAAAAAAACTTTTGCTTTCGAAAATACCAATCTTAAATATTTCCACCTAAACAAGATTGAACCGGAACCACATTGCTTTATCAAATCGGTTGACCCTAGTTCATTAAATTCATCGATATTTCGCCTAAATCTTCCCCGCCAGATCAACAACAACATGCCCGAGAACCTCGCATAAAATTCCGCGTTTTTGTGTTCTGTCGAAAAAAAATCACTCTCGCACGCCACTTTGCGGGAAAAGAATACCGATCGAAGAGACGTATTCACGAGGTGTTGATGTTTTGCAGGCGGTGGTGCGAGCTCATCGTCGGGCACACCAAAACCGGGACTAGAAATGGATGACGAGGCCTTCCTGAGGGCCATCCTCTCCGGGGAGGGCACGATCAAGCCGCTGGCGGCCGCTGGTGGTGACGACAAGAACGATGCGGCCCTCCTGGCGGCCTACCTCAAGGCCCAGGGTATCGAGCCGTCTACGCCGCCCAACTCGCTCAGGGAGCAGCTCCAGCAGGCCGTGAGTCTTGCCAGCCGACCGTAACCTTTTTCATTTCTTTCTACTTTTTTGTCTTTTTTTTTTTCTTTTTTCTTCATCTTTCTATTCTCTTTCTCTCCCTGTTTTTCCTTTTTTCTTTTTGGCCAGACTTTTTTCAGTCCCGTCGTCTACTGACTTATCATTGACGTCGTGCGCACCACTTTCTTGTGCGTTAAATTATTCGACTTTTTTTTCTAGCGCTGCTAATTGGTCTGGAGAAAAAAATCTTAATTGCACTAACATTATTCATTTTCGCTTGGCGAACATTTACTTTTTTTTTTTTTTACTTTGCGGTCTACTGTTTAAGTGGTTTTGAATGAGTAGATTGTTAAATGACTAATAATTTCTGCGTTATTAATGTGCGCTAAAAGTTGAGCTAATGTCTCTGCTAACAAGCCTTAATGTTTTATCTGCATGTTTAATATTTTCCCTGCGTATACAGTACTGTTCCATTTAATCCGTGGAAATAGATTTTGTCGATTAAATACAAAAACATTTACTAATCAGATTTTTTTTTTTATAACTGAAGTAACGAGTGTAGTTATCTGTTTAAACGGTAACAAATACACAACATTCCGCGAAATCACAGATAAATACGGAGGTACTAAAAATTTAAAAAATCATTCGGAGGCACTTAAAAGTTGAAAATTAACAATACATATAAGACAAAAAGTATACGGTTGGGACTATATAAAAATGTACATATTTTATTTAAAAAAAGTTTGAATTAAACAGACAATAAGCTATAAAACGATTATAAGTAAGCGATGTAAATAATAAAAAAAAAATGAACAAAGGACTAAAGTGATGATGTTGCTTATGTAGAGTCTCGGTAAGACGACGTCCGCGACGACGAAACGACCGACGACGACGACGAGAAGGACAATAAGGACGACGCAACGAAGGTTGCCGAGCTCTACGTACCCCCCGCCGCTATTCAGCAACTTGGGCGCATTCGGCGGGAGCGCCGGCGGCGGCGTGACCGACGAGCCCGATGGATCGGTACGCAGCCAAGTAGTCAACGCCGCGATCGGCATGACTCGAGCATTCGGTCAGTTCCTCGGTGCTGCCATTACGGTCAGTTGGGATTCCTCTGAGTATTTCTTATGAGTTTGTTTATCTTTTATTTTTTTAAGGAAACAGTCTTATTTTTGGTACACGATTTACACTGACATGGTCGAATAGAGGTACCGATTAGATCGACTAAGTCACCCTGTAGCTGTAATTGACGCAATTGCCGCTATGCACTCGCACGCTCCTTGCTTCATTCTTTAAACTTTTCTTTTAGTTCTGTGAAGCTCTTTCTGCTAATAATATTGTCTTATCTGTTTTACATTAGTCTTTACAGTTGCAGTATTCAGTTAATAACTATATTAATTTTTGTGTACTTTAAGTATTAATTTTCTTTTTTTTTGCGCTGGATATCTACATGTTGATATTATTCCAAATAGACAGTGATAAAGTTTAAAATTAATTTTTTTTGCCGATAGCCGCGAAACATAAAATAATTATTATATATATATATAAACTCGAATGAACGAAAAAAGCTGGGAAAAAAGTTTCATCAATTCAAAGTCAATATATAAATTTTTTGAATAATCTGGTAAACACACACGTCAAGCTTTTTCGCATTGGCATCGGCACCGCTCGTAAAGCCAAAACTGGATCGTAAGAAGCAGCTCCAGTTCTTTACGGTCTCTCGATATTAAAGAAGCAGGATGTTCGAGCGAATAAAAAAAGAACACACACACTCACATAAAAAAAGAAACATTCATAGTGAACGAAATGCACCTAAAATGCTGCAAGCTTTTTTTCCTCGCTCCTCAATCTTCCACGCTCATCTTGTTTACACAAGAATCGGCCGAAAAAGTGTCACTCGAGAAAACAGGCCGAGCCGAGTGTTTCTTTAGAAGCCGCGCATTTGAAGCTCTTTGCAGTCATTCAAGCGATCTGTCTTAATTTTCAGGGAGCCTCACAGTCGTTGCAGTCGTTCTTCAAAAACGGCACGAGATGGGGCTAGACTGATAATTGCAAGCTCCGCGACTAAGAGAAAAGAAAAATGAGACAAGAAGTGCACCACTTGCTGCACCTCGAGCGACGTCACGCACGGCCATCCGACGGAGAGAGAAAGAGGGAGAGAAAGGTCACACAGCCGAGAAATCGCCAGCCGATTTTTGCGCCTGGGAATCCGCGATGCGCGCATAATTCTCGATGGACTCCCGCTGCGGTATTTTTTTGTCACGATGCGCGTCCGCCCCCCATTCTTTTCTTTCTTTTAAATAAGAGAGTTGATCAAAACAGTCGAGACCAACTACCGAATTTATTGTCGCCTGCGCAGCAATGCAGCGCCCGCGAAATTTCCTTTTGCCTTTCGGTTCTGAGAATGGAGAATAGAGACGATCGCTATTGATGAAGATGAAAAATAAAGATGTTGAGCTGGCGATGACGCCAATGATTGCGACGGATGACGCTTTGCAAACGTTTCTAGGGTAAACCCCATTTTCGCGCAATTGTTCTGTTTCATAACAAAATGCATTTTTATGCATGCATTTCCGAAATTTGAAAAAAAAAAGAAAAAAATTGTTTTACTTACGCGAAAAGAAAAATTAAATGGCAGTGACGGGAATACTCGTGAAACATTTGTAACGTTGGATGTAATTAATGTAATAAACGTAAAAGTTAAAAAAATAAACTAAAGCGCTCGAGCGCGTCGTGGCGATGTGTCCCCCATTCGTCAGAGTTGCCCGCGGCTCGGCGAGCCCCGCACGCATCGCCGCGACGTCCGTCGAGCTTGGAGCTTCGGAGATCAAAATACACATTTGTCGTCGAAGGCGAAGCATTATTTATGTCGATTTTTTTAATGATCGATGGAGGAAAGTTTTGTTTTACTTTTTTTTGTACAGCAACGTCTGTGTATGTTTATTTGTAAAACTATTTGTAGCGTGATATGTTTTGTACAATAAAAGTGGATTTGTGAATAGTTAAGGAGTCGCATGCCTTATGACTAGTCGATTCCCCGAACTCATCGCCTAAGCGCACTTTATTTATCGATTCCGCTACGTTACACCTGTAGAGTCGTTTCATAAATTTTTACGGCTGGGAGTGGATAAAGATCTTTATTGTCTAAAACGATCGTATAGCTTTAGCGATTTTATGAAAATGATTTATTGCTAAGTGGGGAGAGATACTACATTTTCATTTTATTACGAAATAATTTATTTTAAATAGTATAGTCAGGCGTATTTTAATATTTTGTTTTGTTTGTTTTATTCAATTAACGCTAAAATGTCATTAGTTTATTGCTTTATGAAAACTAACACTTATTTTAGATCACTTATTTTTAGATCGTGCGAAAATTACAGTTCAATTGTTTGTGACTAGTAATTTATCGTTGTTTATAATTTTATATACTTTTTCTACAACATTTATATCTTCAGACCTGCTTCTTTCGTATTGTTAAGTAAGTATAAAATTTTGCTAATATCATTAAAAACCGTGGCCTACCTGAAAATGCAATATCAATCAAATCATTTCAAATGAACCTTTTAGATGCAATTTTTTTACGAAATTCCGAGCAAAGAAGAAGAAGTTGCGTGCGCAGGAAGCAAGAGCAAGCGTGTGGCCAGCATCTTGGCGCTGACGCGAAAATTTTTTGTAAGCGGCCTTTGGCCTGGGAAAAGAGGCGCAAAGCGCAAAGCGAGAGCGCAGAGCCATCAAGCCCTGCACCTCCTCTTGCGCCGCAACTATTTTCGTCTTGTGCAAAAATCCCATAGGAGATAAAAACGCTTTTCTGCATCGCGCCTCGGCTCTGCTCCATTTGAAGGTGGCAAAGCGCTAACAGATGTGCCGTTTAGGCTATTTTCGTACAGACTATGAGAATTTCGACGGTTACTCTTCTGCGATCAGGAAAATCTCATTACTTACAAGTATAAGGGACTAAAAAAACTTACGCGTTACGAGGTACTGATCAATGGAGAAAATTTAAGGACTGTTTTTTCTAAACCGGTATTTTATACAAATAATGTGAATTCGGTTGGAATTAGTATTCACTTTCGTCAAGTGTAACAAAAAAGGAGAAAAAAACCATTTTATCTATTTTAGTATGTAAAAATAACGTATTTAAATTCAAGGAAGGTGGCAAAGCGCTAACAGTTGTGCCGTTTAGTCTATTTTCGTACGGACTATGAGAATCTCGACGGTTACTGCGGTGAGGAAAATCTCATATACTTACAAGTATAAAGGACTAAAAAACTTACGCGTTCTGCGGTACTGATCAATGGAGAAAATTAAATTTAAGGAGTATTATGAGTATATAGAGGTGATGTTTACGCTATTTTTTCTCAACCGGTATTTTATACGAATTATAATGTGAATCCGGTTGGAATTAGTATTCACTTTCGTCAAGTGTAACGAAAAAGGAAAAAAGAACCATTTTATCTATATTTAGTATGTAAAAATAACTTATTCAAATTCTGAACTGTACAGTACATTCCAAAATTACTTAAATAACTAAATTTTAAAATTATCATGCTTTTTTACAAAGATACTGTAAAAACTTTATTAACAAGGATATTTTTTATGTAATAAGAAAAAGCGATATTTACTCAATCTGAAGCAGTAGGTTTTACGTCGTTTTTACATATTTACGTTTGTATTTTCATGTGTCGATTTAAATCGCTATTTTGCGGCTTTGTCTCAATCGATATTTTCTTTATTATCGAATTTAAGAAAAAATTCATTTACAACTTTTCAAATTTCTTCTACAGTCAAGAAGAAGCAAGCTCCTCGCTGTCAGTAAAATTTTTTTATGAAAAATCGCCAGAAAAAAATCGTCGAACCCATAAAACCCTTCGAAAGTCATTAAAACCGGCGCGACTCGGAACCGCAAAAGAGGCGGAATCCTCTCAAAAGCCGAACGAAAAAAAAATGCGCTCGCGAGCGCGAGGGCACCGTAGAAAAAAATGAGAGGGGCGCGTTAACACCGTGGCATCCCCTTAATTGCACTTAACGCGCCGAACTGTCGGTCGACTTGTCGTGCGGCCGCCGCTTCCTTTAACGACCTTGTTTTTACGAAGAAAAAAAGGAGACGACGTAAAGCAAATGATACCGTGGCCGGAGAAAAGGATGAAAAGCAACGAGTGTCTTCGGGTTCCTCTTCTTTTTTTTTCTTCATCGGCGACGTCGGCAGAGAGTGCATGGGTCACCGGGGAGAGCGAGCCTAGCGAGGTGCCTCGCGTGCCTCGGGCCTGCTATAACGCGCGGATACCCGCCGATAAATAACGTGAAGCAGTCGACAATGCGAGAGCCACGGTAGCGGGCCACGGTAATTTGAATAAATTAACGCAATGCAGCGTGGCCTCCCTTCGCTTGGACGATCCATGGGATGCCACGGTGCCGGTGGTGCATGCACCTTGCATGAAGAGGAACACCCGCGTGCGCGTCACCGATGCTGGAGCATTATTCAAAATTTAGAGAACGAGATGCTTAATCGCCTTTTTAGTTTCCTCAAGGGTGAATCGTTTTGCGATAGTATCTTATCTGCATTTTGAATAATTTTTTTTTTGGCTTCGCTTGAAGTTGAGCTATTTATTTACGTATTTCTTATATTTTATAAAATGAAATAGCTATTGCTATCTAAGAGGTCTGAAGAATCTCTCGTTTCAAAATAAATTGTGGTGACTACTGAATTGGTTATTATTTTACTGTTATTAAGAGATAAAGTGGTTGAGATTTGATTATGATCGATGTGAAAGTCGCTTTACGTGCTCAAATGAAGTAGTTGTTTTGCGCGCAAGAACGCAAACTGCTATATAATTATTATTCAATCTAAACGATTGGTATAAGATAAATAGATAAAAGATTTAAGCCGAGTATAATAAGCATGGAAATTTAAGCATACCAACTTAAAACCATTAACATTAATAATAGCTTTTCTTTTATTGAGAAGCGAAAAAAATTTTCAGCTACTTCAGCACTTGAGGGTATAAACTTTTTTTTAACAAAAAATGAATAATTACTGACCTACAACAGGATAACAATAGTAACACAAATAACTTGTAGTGCATAAATTATAGAATTAGGGAACCTTCAAGGATTTAGAATGAAGAAAGTTGATTTCAGTAAGAAACCACAAAATGCCTCTGTACTCGAAATGTAGAACTCAATCATCGAGAAGTAAATTCGAAATAAGCGCTGCTCATTCATCTCCAATCCTGCTAAAATGGAGTTCTAATTCTGAAATTGAAGTAGAACTATTTAGGTTACAGGTTCTGTTCTAGTTCTGCACTTCTCACGCACCTCACTCATTGTTTTCTTGCCAATCCACAACTTACATTATTCAGAGAGCTCTTAACTTAAAGTGCTTAATAAAGCACCCCGTGCAACTGGAAGCTCTCCATATATAAGAGGCCAGGCTCAACAATGCTGAAAATAGCGAAAGCTTAAAAAGAAAGAAGCATTTAAAAATAATGAATTCGATAAATCTGAAGCAGCGAAGCCCGCAGTCCATTTTATCCGTATCCATCCTTCGCCTGATTTCACCCTGTCATCATTCACATTCCCCTTTATTTTTGCCCATCGCAGCGTCGTTTTTCTTCCTTCCTTCACCCCATACCTTCCCCATGTCTTTCGTTTACTTCTCCGGGCTATATTTTCACGTCGGATAATTACAGCTAATGACCGTTATTGTAAATGTTCGCATGCATCGCCGGGCGCGCATAGCGCATGCAGCCCCGTACGTAATGCATCGGAGGCTGGGCGGCTCGCCACGTCGATATCCCCCCCCCCTCTGCATGTGTGGGAGTGTGTACAAACGCGAATCCGCGCCGCTAAGTAGACGCGGCCCGCGAGCTAAGTAGTCGCCGCGAGCTAGCGCCGAGGCTCGTACTGTATACGAGGAGGGCTAAACAATTAATTGAACGCCGATTAACCGCATCGTTCTTCGCTCGGCGCTCGGAAAAAGAGCGGAGAGCCTTGAACCAGCCGGCGATGGAGGGGCGAGCTCTCAAACAAACTGACTTGTGTATTATGAGTAAAATGGGAGAAAAAATCAGAAATGAAGATGCTGATGGCCGGTTATTTGTACTGGATGCATTCCTTAGTTTGTAATTACGCGCGTGTGGCTAATTGAAACATTTCATTAGAGTACTTATTTTTTTTGAGAGCCGATTCTTTTACAAACTGACTTTAACTTTTTTCTTAAGATCATTTTAAATTTGTTGAGCAAAACTTCTGACTTCAAGAAGTAAATTGTAATTTGCTTTATTTCAATATACGTGAAAATGGCCCACAGGGCGAAAACTATAATTATTTTATAGTAGTTTTCGATACTAGTGCGTCAGAAGTGATTTTCGGACAAGTGTGAGATTAGCGCCCGAGCGAAGCGAGG
>JAWWEN010000020.1:3611816-3628171 GCA_035582955.1 Sycophila texana
CTTTAGGACGTCCTACAGTACATCCTATAGGACGTCTGTTAGGATGTCCTACAGGACGTCATCATTTTCAGTAGGGTTGGGTTTCACATCCCCTTAATAAAAAACTTTGCATCGAAAGGGCAACATTAAAATTATTTATTGTTTGCTATTTTATTAATAGAAGTATATTTTAAAAAGCCAATCGTACTAAATGACCGATAAATAATAACAGAATTATTTAGACGTGTGCAGAATTGCTCGCAGTGTTTAAATTCGCTAACTCGCCGTATAATTCATTAATTTCTTTTGCTCTGTTTAATTAATTAATTATTAATAATTAACGTTTTTTCACTCGCTAGTAGCTTCTTAAGAGAGCATTTATATAAATAAAAAAAGGCGCGTCAGGTTTGAATAGGTAGAAGAGTCTCAAACGAGAGCTAAAGGCAAGCGGCCGCTTAAATCTACCGCCTGCCACCTCCTCGGCTCTCCTGTGCTCCTGATACTCGGCGCTCGAAAACCGTGCTTTTGTGAGCGAATTTCGCCCCGAATCCAGGCGGCCGCCGTTCCTTGTTATTGCTTTTATTGTTTACACTTATTTATTGAATAAATGGACCATTTTTTTTTGCAATTTTTTGATTGTTATAAATAATATAGTCCCTTGGCCTCCATAACAATCAAAAAATCATTTAATAATTGAATAAATTAATAAATAAACATGATTATCAATAAATTTATCTTGAATGACTAAAAGTTTATTTATTCGTTTGCTTTTAAATAATTTAAATAAATAAATTGCTATTATTAGTCTTTTTTGTGAGTACAATAGACATAAGTATTTAACGTTAATTAATAGTTGTCAATTGTTTAAATAAATTAATAGAATCGATCAAAAGCGAACAGAGAGAGTGCCGTATTTCAACTTTAATCATCGTTTATTATTTATCTTTTGGCTTTTTACTAATAATTCTACACTTTAACCATTACATTATAATTAAACAACTAATAAATAATAATAAGATCGTTTAAAAGTCTGAAGAATTGACTTGATTAATTTGTAATCGTATAATTTATTTAAATCAAACTTATTGAATCGAAGGGGCAGCATTCGTCGTCTTTACGACTTAATAAACAACGTTTATTAACTTAAAATTATTTATTGTTTGCTATTTTATTAATAAAAGCGTATTTTAAAAAGCGAATCATAACTAAAAGACCGATAAATAATAACAGAATTATTTAAACGTGTGCAGAATTGCTCGCAGTGTTTAACTTCGCTAACTCGCAGTATAATTAATTCATTATTCCTTTTGCTCTGTTTAATTAATTAATTATTAATAATTAACGGTTTTTCACTCTTTAGTAGCTTCTTAAAAGAGCATTTATATGAATACAAAAAGGCGCGTCAGGTTTGAATAGGAAGGCGAGCGTCAAACGGGAGCTAAAGGCAAGCGGCCGCCTAATACTACCTAGGCCTAATACTACCTCCTGCCACCTCCTCGGCTCTCCTATGCTCCTGATACTCGGCGCTCGAAAACCGGACTTTTGAGAGCGATTTTCGCCGCGAATCCAGGCGGCCGCCATTGCTTTTTAATGCTTTCATTGTTTACACTTATTTATTGGTTAAATGGACCGTTTTTCATGCGGTTTTTTGATTGTTATAAATAAAATGGTTGCCCTTTATCTATAACAATCATAAATTTATATAAATAATTAACTTACATTATTAAAAAACAATGGTTGTTTAGAAATTTTAACTGAAATTCACGCGCAATGTTTTTATTTTATTCATTCTATTGTTTTCTATAATTTAAATGATTAAATTATTATGATTATAAGTTTGGTAAATAAAGTTCTCTAAATTTTATCTAACTAAACTACAATTAAATGTTTAAATAAATTAATCGATTCGTGCAAAAGTGAACATACAATGTATACGCCGTATTACAATGTTTATCATCTTTTATTACTTATTTTTTGCTCTTTCATTAACAATTCCGTAGTTTAACAATCACATGTTATTTAAGCAACTAATAAACAATAGTAAGAACGTTTAAAAGTGTTGCGAATTTAGTTAATTCATATGTAATCGTAATTTATTTAATTAGAATCTATTTGCATCAAATAAATTGCGAACGTCGTCTTAACAACATTTACTTAAATTATTTATTGTTTTCTACTTGATCAACTTGCGTGTATAAATACATTTTAAAAATCAAAAATTATAATCATAATAATTTAATTAATTAAGTTATAGCAAACAAAATAACTAATAAAGGTTTGTGCGTAAGTTCAGTATAAAATTTATTAAAGAACGGTTGTTTTTTAATTATTTATCTATTTAAGTGAATTTATGATTGTTATTGATAAAGAGTGATCATATTATAACAACCAAAAAACTGCATTATTTTATTAATAATAATCAAGTGCAAACGGTAAAAGCGGCAAAAGGCAATGGCGGCCCGCCTGAATTCGTGGGCAAATCGCTCTCAAACGCCCGATTTCCGAGCGCCGAGTATCAGGCGCTCAGGAGATCCGAGGAGGTGGCAGGAGGTAGTATTATGCGGACGATTGCCTTTAGCCCTCGTTTCACGCTCGCCTTCCTATTCAAACCTGACGGGCGTAATTTATTTATATCAATCCTTATTTAAGAAGCTAATGTAGAACGGGAAAACATTAATTATTTATAATTAATTTATTAAACGGAGAAATAATTATTAATTAATTAAACTTCGAGTTGGCGATTTGAAACACTTCAATCCTGAATATATTTAAACAATCCTGTTATTATTATCAGTCATTTAATTACAATTCGCTTTTTGCAGTACACGATTAATAATAAAGTAGATATAAGGATAAATATTTATTGTACAATGTGTTTATTGTAAAGCTAAGTTTTTTTTATGTAAATTTGAGTAAGCCGCGGAAACGGAATGGACGGCTTGCATAAGCGACATCTGCATCGGAGATAATCTTCACCAGCTGGTTTTATGAAGATGAAGCCATGAATGATGAAGGTCAAAGTCTGTTTTATTGACAGTACCTACTTGCGAAACACCGATTATCAACATGGTTTCTGTCAGGCCGAGTGTAAAAGTACTTTTTTATACCACTTTTTAATTTGTTTATTTAATTTATGAGTCATTTGTATGTCATAAATACAAAGAATTATTTTAAGATGTTTATTTATCCGTGAAAAACTTAAACAAGGTAAATGCGTTTGTACTAAAGTAGGTTACGTTATTTGACGACTTGTTTGAATAATTCATAGGCTTTTACTCATAAAGAAGTGAATTTATTTATTGTTAATGTTTATTCTTTATTCTACATATGTTATTTTTTTATTTTTATGTCTGTTCTTTTAAGTATAAATAATTAATTATTTGAGGTTAAGTGTATAGAATAATATGAATTTGTAGAAAGATAACCAACTATACAATTTGTTTTAAAATTATTACATTAAGACTTTGTTTATTTGCAGAAATATACAACTATATAAAAATGCTACATCGCTCTTACAGTCTTTTGAACGTCATATGGCAGAACTTGAATGGTTGTCGCAAGGAACAGATACGTGTATTACAAATTGGACTTGCAAGGAGACACAAAAGTACTTTTATTAAGCAAAAATTTATTCATGTGATATCGAATTATTCAAAAGTTTGCCATAATAAACATGACAATGCAAGGTGGATATGTTCAACAATTTGGAGGCCTGCTGTTAATGATACCAAAGGCAAGAATGAAAAGGAGGAAAAATCAGACGATAAGAAAGTAGAAGTCCCTCACATAATAGTGGAACTAAATAAAGACAATTTAGGACAATTAAAAGAACGTGTTTTGAATGTTGACACTGCCGATACTGTCCAAAAGGAAAAGGAAAAGCCAGATGTAATTTTAATTAAAAAAGAAAAATCAAAAAAGGAGGAGAAAAAAGCTGCAGCAGTGGAAGATGCATCAGCGAAAGGTATTCTTTGTTTCGTGTTCTATCTGTATATTATCTTTATCTCCTTTAATTTCAATTTATGTACTACATTGTCATTAAACTTCTGCTGTAGCTTCTACAAAAAAGAGGATAAGAGTAGATCTCACTGTTTCTTCTTTAGAAAGAAACTTTATTACGCCTATAAGAGCTATGTCTGATTTTTTACTGAAGCAATCTGATTTGGAATCATTACCAAAAACAAAGAGACGATCTCCTTATGAATTCGAACCACCAATAACGGTATACTGGAGAAAAGATGTAGAAGCCAAGTAAGCGAATGATCTTAAACTAGATAAGTAGTTGCAATTATTAAATTAGCTCTTACAAATAGTTCTGTAATTGTGCAATAACATTTTACTTTTAGAGCAATAGATGTGTGGGGTTCTCGAGAAGCATTATTAAAAGAATTATTGAGAAAAGAACTGGAAAGAAAGACTTATCAACAAAGTAATTGACCTGATTTGAGAATGGAATAATAAAAATTAAATTATGTTTAATTTATTTCTTTTTTCAGATGTATTTACTGTTAAGAAAAGGTTGAGAGACTACAGACGAGAAGTTGGAAGTCAAGCTCAAACTGTTGAAAAAGAAGGTCTCTTTGGAAGATCGGGTAAAGTGGTATTGACTGCTGTTGTAATGTAAGTTGTAGCAGAAATTTTGGTGTTTTTGTTTATTTGAATCTATTTTTAAAATAATTTTCTTTTTAATTCTTAGAAATGGCAGTAATTTTCTTTTTAAACTTTTTGCGTGGATTTACACTGGCTCTCACAGTATGTTTTCTGAGTGCATTCACTCGGCTGCAGATACTTTTAATCAGCTTATACTAGCTTATGGAATCCATAAATCTGTACAGGTATACATTTAATTTAATTGCTTAATCCACTATTAATAAAGTTAATAAACTACTTTTGAAATTCATTTATTTAGACTCCAGATCCTGATCATCCATACGGTTACACGAATATGAAATATGTGTCATCTCTGATATCAGGTGTAGGAATATTTTGCGTCGGAACTGGTTTATCCGTGTATCATGGAATTCACGGGATTTTATTTCCCAATCCCGTCGAGTCATTCTACTGGGCGTACTTCATTTTAGGAGGATCATTAGTCTCCGAAGGAGCAACACTGCTTGTTGCCATTAATTCAATAAAAAAGGGTGCAATCGAGAAGCGAAAGAGTTTTCGAGAGTACGTAATGAATGGACATGATCCGTCAGTTAACGTTGTTTTGATGGAAGACTTTGCTGCGGTAAGTTACGAGTGACAAACTTGCCATTGACAAATTTATCTGTTCTGGTTGAAAAAAGAATTGTTTCTTTTCCATTTTATCATTTTTTATGTTTATATTTGCGTGCATCTAATTCATGAACTTGCATCAATTAATTTTATTTTGTATTATTAAATTTATTCGTGCGTACAAAGTGTGTTAAAATTAATTAAAATTTAGTTTTAGCAGATACATCATGTAAAACCGTTTATTCATAACACATTTATAACGCAGGTAATTGGAGTAACAGTAGCAGCTTGTTGTATGGGATTAACATCGTATTTAGGTAATCCTACATTCGATGCAATCGGCTCATTGCTGGTGGGCGGTCTTCTCGGTGGCGTCGCTTCATTTATCATTTATACAAATGTTGCCGCTCTGGTGGGACAAAGTATACCGCAGGAAAATCTTGACAGAATAAATTCTGAGTTAGAAGCTGATATTATGGTAATCCAGTTCTTAATGTTTCTTTTTCTATCTTAAAATATTTCAAGACAATATGTGTTCCATCTTAAATCGATAATCTTATTTCAGGTGAGAGCAATACATGATGTGAAGGGTATTGACATGGGTAATAGTCTTGTAAGATACAAAGCCGAACTCGACTTTGATGGTCGAGAGTTAACCAGGTGTTACTTGGATAAGCACGATCTTAATGCAATGTTAGAAGTGAGTATTTATCCTTTATGCAATAATCTCATTTTTTAAATTGTTTACAAATATTTTAATTTTTTTACTAGATTATTTTGGATGCGTTATGTATCAATTGAAAATTTTTTTATTAAAAGAGCTCGTGTTTACTTAAAAGAAATAATAAGTTTTTTATTTAAATGAGGTCCTAAAGTTTTGCTTCAGACAAATTTCGTAATAATTGTTTATTTATGATTAAGAAGGTTATTTATTTTAAAGAGGTTTATTTATTATTAATTATTGTTTATTCTGTTCGATCTCATGAAAAGCATGATTATGTAATCAAACAATGTTGTTCAGTTATCTTAAATGATATAGAGCAGTTTTTTGTTATAAAATTAACTTTTTAACTTTAATTAGCTGTCGGAACTCAAAGATATGGTTTATGTGTCAATATCGTACTACTAATTAATAGTACATTGTACTTCAGATTTATATTCATCAATTAAAAAAATAATTAAAAATATAACAAAATCAATAATAAATCTTTACTTATTTCAGGAGCTTAAGAAAATGCAAAATATCGATGAACTTGAATCTTTTTTACTTAAGCACGGAGAAAATATCGTTGATATGCTCGGTGGTGAAATCGACAGAATAGAATTAAAATTGAAGGTAAAGTGTAATCAGATTATGTAGCTCTACTGAAATTTCTGTATAACTAATTAAACGCAAATAATTTAATTTCAGAAAAAGCATCCTGAAATCCGACATTGCGACCTAGAGATTTTGTAAAGCTGTAATTTAGGTTTAAATGAATTTTAAGATACTGGATGTAAATACTAATTATTAATGATATTGTTACTATTATTTATGAGGCTGTAGGTCCGATCATTTAACGTGACACAATGATGCGTGTATCTATCACATTTTGTTACAGTAAACGCTTTAATAAAGCTGTGCATATATTGACGTGATTAATTGCTGCATTAATTGTGCACTCTCCTCGGCACAAAACGACGTTAAAAAGAAAGTACTAAATTGATTATCGCGTGCACTTAAAACGCGGCAGGCACCATCGCGGACGACTCGCATTGTCGTTTCAAGTCGACGGTGTATATTCCTCTCGTCTGGGCTATTGTGACGAAGATACTGTGAAGGTTTTTGCGCTCGAATCTCTGATTTCCCAAGAGGTGGAGGAGGGCGCGCGCTGGAGGCATCTCCAAGATTTTTCCATTCATTTGTACCTTCGCCTAAAAATGTTATCTTCCATGTTTTTTGTTCTCCTTGCGATGAGATTCTGCGCCTCGAACGCCCCCGCACCGACGACTTTTTATCTCGTCCCGTTGGCAGCTTTCGTTCTCGGGGAAATTTATAATATTGCGTGCGTTATAGCTTTTTTCGGATACAAAAGAATAATGTATATTTTTCGGGGGAGGAGAGATTGGAATTGAATTTCCAGTGAGGCTTTTTATTACGCCTTATTTATTACTTGTTGCCATGTTTACGAAGTATATTGCGGAAGAAATAATTATATCGAAGAAATAATTATGTCTTGATGCTGAGGTGTGAATAAGAAAAATTACGAAAAGCTTTTTTCTTTATTAGTATTGTAAATCACTCGAGGCGAAGGATGTTTTTAGATATTTTTAAGCTTTTTAAAACAGTTGTACTGTACAGTGTAGCGAACGTATACTTAATTTTTTTTTCTTAACTTCATGAAGTCGTATTATTGTTGATTAAAAATAAAGATGTGCATTCGATCAAAATGAATAGTTTATCAATTTAATTTAATTGCAATTGATTACAAATTATTTATTATTATATTATTTATTAACATACATCACAGAATGTATTATTAATATGTAATTAATATATTAATACGGAATAATACATTATTACATATTATTTATCTTGCACTCTAAACTGAGATAATCAATATTAAAAAAGGAAATGAGAAATTTAAACAAAATTGTAAATAAAAATACAGCTTGTTCGTAGAAACATCGATTCTGCAAAGTTAAAATCAATGATAAAATTTTCTAAATAAAAATGATTATAAAATATAGTACACTGTAAAAAAGGGTCCGATTTTGGTGGAAATTTTTGACGATATGGAAATCACACAAAAATATTGGTTATTACACACAAATAATATTTTACAAAAAAAATCACATAAATCAGCTTTCCATAAATTAATATTGAAATTATTCTGTAAAATTATTGATCTATTAGCGTCGTGTAATTAATTCTTGTGTAATTTCATAAAAGATTTTTTTCGCAAAAGTACAATTTACATAAAATATTCTACACAAAATAAAATGTACACATACTTTCAATCAAATGTCCGATTTTAACAAAAATTTTTTACCGGGTACGGTACAAACACCTAATCTTCGATAAATTCATTTACTCGCTGTAGCTGAGCGATAAGTAACGGAGCGGCGAAAACAATATGTAGCGGATTATCGCGGGGTCCTCGACGAAAAAAGAAAATCGATGGAAGCCCCGCGCGCGAGAACTCGAGGAGCGATGATTCACCGGGCGAACCTATGCGTCGCGACGAAGTGAATCAGACACTTTAGTGGAACGAGGCCGCTGCGGAATGAAGCAGGCGCGCCTCGGAGGGTGACGTCGGCTCGCGCGGGCCTCGCTTATAAGGCCGGATCGTTCCCGAGGAAGAAGATACCGCCTCGTCGTTCCCTCTGCACACAAATTTTCCACTGAATCTTCGAAAGAGAGATGCAGCGCTGCCTTACTTTTACTTCGATGTGATTTTCCGATTGCAGCTCGGATCATTTCCGACTTTTTTTTTTAAAAAAAAGCGTAACTTCGTTTTCTCTTGACGAGATGGGAATTTTTCTCTCGAAAAATAGATGGATCGATAGATGTAACTTTATGCACTTTTTTTTAAAGGCTGAAGATTAAGATTATCTCGAACTTGTTTCAACTAGTCGTACATACGTCCCTATGAAAAATATTTTGTCAAATAGTTAATTAAAAAAAAAAAAAAAAAAAAAAATATACTTAGAAAACAAATTAGAAAATGAACATAGATAGCTCAGAGATTTTAAGATCATTCAGAGAATACCCCCTGTAGTTGTAAAAATGCTTTAAAATTCACCAATTTCAAAATAGTACTGATAATGAAATATTTGATGTTATATGTAATACTTAGCTTTCGAGATATCGTTTCTAATTTACGTAACTTAAAGATGATTGGTATGAAATATTTTAGGTTTTGTAAAACTACTTGAAAATTTAAAAAATTTCTTTTTGTTTGGTTACTTTTTTTTGCCTTTTGTTAGTTACTTATTCAGAATCTTCTCTCTTTTATTTACTGCCTGCGGTTTGTACTTATAAAAAATTGTCCACTAAATTTAAAAAAAATAACGAGAAAATAACAAAAATCAGTTGTATTTTTAAACATCGAAATTTATCATAACAAATTTTTTTTTTTAAGCTGCGGGTCGCTGGAGTGCTCACACTGTAGTTTGAATAAAATTTGTATGTATAATTAATACGACTTACGCTATTATTTGATTAATTCGCTAAAAATGAATTTAAATTAACTTATTTAAATTCTGTGATTTTTCAGTAAGTGCTTCTTTCGTATTCATTCTTCACTCAAATGATTTGCATTGCATTATTCATATGGCGAATTTAAATAATCGTTTTATATTAATAAAAGACCTGTGGCTTCCTGACAAAAGGGCATAACTACGGAGTTATGTCTCCTGTGTTTTTCAAGCCACTTAATTTTTTTTAATTTTCGTGTGCTACTTTGTCGCGCATAGTTAAGCACTAAACTGAAACGAAAACGACGTTTTTCTTTTCGTTGAAAATTTTATACTAAAATTTTATTAACTTTACGTTGAAATCAGTGTACTTAATGTCCTTTTACCAGGAAAATTACACTGATTTCTTTTTCTGCATATCTGGTATTTTTTTTTTTTTAAATTGAATTCTGGATCAAATTTGTTAATTATGCAAAGTGAAAAAAGACTAATTACCTATTATTAAACAAAAATAGAGATTTACGACGTTTTTCGAAAAAAAGAAAACTAGGTTTGCTATAAAATAATTTTTCATTTAAAAATAATAAAATCACTATAAGTAAGTTTCTGTATCACTAGAAATAAATATACAGGTCGCAACTTCAATTTGCAGATAGCGTTAAAAATGACTTCGAGTCACACTGCAAACTCATTTGTACTGCGAAGCCAATATATAGTTAATAGAAAAATCAGGAGGCCGCCCCTTTTCTTTTTAATTTCCGAAAGTCGATAAGGGAAATATCGGGAAAATGAAAATGTGACTCTCCCTTCGTTTGCGCAAGATGCGCCTTACATTTCAATCTTGGCGAAGTGTAACTTCCTCGAATTTACCTATCTGGAATGAAACTTCGTCGCGCTTCATCGACGCGCGCCCATTTCGGCCGTCAAACGCGCGAATCTCCGCGTAAAAGTCGAAAGGCACTATGCGCCGTCCCTTTTGTGCGGAGCTCTTTTAAAAAAAAAATGTTGAAAAAGAAGGATCGACAAACTGAACTTCGGCACTACTCGAGTCTTTTAGATAGGGTGTCATCAAAGTTTTCTGAGATTTTTGCGATGGACGACTATACGTTCGTAGTTCACTCGTTTAATTAGCAGATTAAATTTGACTATTAACAAGCGGGAATTTAGGTTTGATACGATTGATGTAAGAAATTGATAAGAAGGGCGAGTTAAAGAAATAAAAGGGTATAATTCGTTACCAGAAAGGTACTAATATAAGTTTTCTAGTGGTATAAATGGCGCACACTAGAATGGAAAAAGTATAAACATTATCGTTAAAATTTTATATTGTAGGAATTTTGACTTCAGATTTAGTAAACTTTACAAAAGAGTATAGTAAATATTACTACGGTTTGTTAAATTGACAGTACATTTTAGTATGTTTTACTTTAAGAACATTAGTAAAACTTATTTTGTTCTATCGACTGTAGAAACTGTTACTAAAAAATGGTAACTGTTACCATAAATTTGTTAACAATTATACTCTATTCAGATTTACTAGGGTGTATAGTAAAATCAACATTTAACTTTTCTCAGTAAATCCGATCGAGTTTCTTAAAATTTAGATAAATTTGTTAGATTTAGATAAATTAAAAAATGATTTAGATAAAATTAATAAATAAATTCATTTATAACTTTACATTTCAATGTTTCTGTCACTTTTAAATTTACGTTACGCTATATTTCTTTGTAAAGGGATTTTTGGCCCGAGTAATATATATCCGGTGTGCAAGAATGAGAACTGATAAAAAAAAATTACTATACTTTATAATAATTATTGATCAAATAGAAATAATTGCTAGAAATTCAGTATTAAAATGTAATCTCCTATCCTGAATTACATTTTAATTCTTATTAATCCATTTTAAATAAAACTCAATTTCTAACAGAGAATGTAAGTTTTCTAGAAAATCCAGTATAATTCCTATGCAAAAAATTTTCTCTGCAATGTATCTGAAAAACTTCAGATGACAAATGAACTCGGAATATCATTGACTAGTCGCTGTAAAACTCGTTTTCTTTTTAAATGCTATCACATAGTCAATAGTTTTGAAGTACAAAGAAACTTATTGCTTTTAAAACTTTTCATTCCCATGAAGAGTACCCTACTCCCGACAAATCAATTACTTATCTCCGCCAATAAACCAAATGCTAAAGCAAACGAAGAAAATGTTCCTCGCTCGCCAATCAAACTGAGCAAGAAGCGAAAGAAGCACTAAGGGCATCCTCTCAAAGAAACAGAAAAGTCGCCTGTGCATCGTAAAACCAGATTATTTTCCACTCGGTCGAAATGCATTGAGCGGGAGGCAGCATCTTTCTCGTAGCCGGGTGTAAACTTTCCTCCGGCCGCGCTACTCAATAAGGCGTTAAAGAATACGTACACAAACAGATAAAACTCGATCCATAAAACCGAGTGATCCCGAGTGAGTGGTCACTCACTGCGTGCTTTTTTCCATGGCTACGACCAGAAAAAAGCTCGGCTTCGAGTCGAACGCATTTGTCATTTCTGCAGAATTTTTTGGAGGTTCTCCTGCAGAAAAATCTGCCGAAATTTTTACAGAATAGTCTACAGAAATTTCTACATAAATATCTGGAGAAAAAAAATTCTGCAAAAACTTTTGCAGAATTTTCTACAGGCGAAACCCCTGCCGAATATTCTGCAGACTTTTTTCCTACCCTCTAAATATCCAGTGAAATTCCACTGAATTTCAGGAAAGGGACATATTTTTGACCGATAAATAGTGAAATTTCACTATTTATCAGTCAAAAGCATGTGAGTGCTTTTAAATTCAGTGGGACTTCACCGGACTAAATTTAGTGAGTACGGAAGGCGTTAATTATTCTTCCTTCTTTCTTTAATCCAGTGAAATCCCACTGAATTTTAAAACAGTGACATATTTTTATCCGGTAAATAGTGAAATTTCACTATTTATCAGTCAAAAGCATGTGAGTGCTTTTAAATTAAGTGGGACTTCACTGGACTAAATTTAATGAGTACGGGAGGCGTTAATTATTCTTCCATAGATGTGCAGTCGATGCGCAGTGATCCTTCAAAATCTTCGATAGCGATAAAGCAAGCCACGACATGATAAAAGTACCCACTTGGAAAGCTCCTCCCGGGCCCCAAACACGAATTCCGCGCATCGATCACTGCGATTCAGGAGAGAAATGCATACACGCGCGGCCGCCGTCGGTCCGAAGCGAGCGATCCTGTGTATAGTCCCATCAAATCAAGCCCTTCATTCATAGTCCCATTCTGCGGGCGCCGTGCATTTTCCCGCGAAAGAAGTCGCTTGTAGACAGGATAAACAAAAGAATTCAAAGTCAGTCCTTTAAATCTCGCAAAGGGCCGGCCGCTTTATTCGTGCTCCAATTAACTGTCCTCGAACAAGGAGCGAGTTAATGGATTGTTTGTGCCGGGACCTGTTTGCTTTGCCCAGGATATTTCAGTGAAATTATATGGCTACAAATATTTTGTGTGTATATTATATGGATAGAATGTGACGAATAGTTCCTTGTAAAAATAGTAATTTTTTATTGCAAAATTCAATGTAAGCTCTGTAATAAATTTTGAGGTATTTTTTTTTGTAAATATTAGAGTAAACTATCGCAATTCTTCGTGGCAATGTTAAAAAGTTTAAAACAGCCTGTGATTCTATTGTAACGGTCAATTGGTAGGAGGGAAAAGTTCTAGTAAAAATCACTGAATTGTTTTGTGACGCAGACTGCACTAGAAAATATAGTAAAATTTGTATAGTAAATTTTACTACAATTTTAGTACATACTACACGGAGAAAAATATCCCATTAAAAATTACTATAGTTTTACCTAAAGCGCGGACAAACTTGAACTATCAAAAAAATTAGTATAATAACCAGTAAATTTTACTATAGTTCTACTAAATTTTACTATAGTTATATTAAATTTTACTATATTTACAGTATAAAATTTGCTATTCATTATCGCAATTTTTTTGATAGTTCCAGTTTGTCCTCGCTTTAGGTAAAAGTATAGTCATTTTTAATAGAATATTTTTCTCCGTGTACTTGCTACAATTACTCCGACCTATTTTGTTACATAACAGAAACGTTTTTATTACAAGAAACCAAATTTTATCAATACACTTAGCTATAAGCAGCCACCAAAATTATAATCAAATTTGAGTCCCAACATCAAATTTGATATAAAATTTTGAATGAGCTGCTATAGTATTTTTTGGATCTTACAATAAAAACGGTGTTTGAAAAGCGATAAAAGTGCTCTAATGCTACAAAAATTAATGCAAATCAATGATTGGACTAATCATTGATTTATTGTCACAAGAGAGGACATCACATAGCTACATATTTTACAGTCGAAGTGTGCGTTTGAGTTTGCTGTTAGGGTAGGGTCTACTAAAGGTTAATTTGCTATTTTGATATGTGATTTGAAGTTTAATTGGAGTGGAAATGCTTATAAATACTTTCGGTCGAGGAAGGGTGATGAGACATCGGCTGGGTTTGTTTATTGGTTTCGTGGTTGGAGGAAGAACTTGGGAGAGCTTGCGGTGTCGTCGTTGGATATGGCGGCGGACGCGTTGTCGCAAGCTGGAGGTGGATTTGCACAGGGACAGCCAGCTTCGAGAAACTTGGGAAGCATTGTAGAGGGATTTGGTGTCTAATTTGGACAGGATTATTTGGGATATTTCGATGGGGAGTTCTTTAAGGATGTCAATTTTTTGGGGTTGATTTGGGTGGCTTATGCCAATGAAGGCCATGAGCTTGCGGAAGAATTCCATTTTGATTGCTTTTTAAGAGATCAGTAACTCTTTCAAAGCAGTCAGTAGAATGACGTAAGTCACTGCGGTGCCAGCTTATATACTCCTTTGGGATGAGTAGGGTTCGTCGGTTGAATGACTACCAATCAAAATGTGGCCATTCAACCGTGTCGACGTCCAATAAGATATCAGTATTGTTATCGTGTATCTTTCTCCCAGGTATGTTCAAGATTTAACAGTATATTATAATTATTCACTTGTTAATTTCAAAGTTGGCTATAAATACTTACACTTTAGAGCTTACGAAAAGCTACTATACTATAATGTTGCAACTCATTATCAACATATTTCATGTAGTCTAGTTGGTAATAATCAATGGTATATTTATCTCAAGTATGTTTCTAGTTTTAAGCTACTAAACACGTAGTATTATTTTTTGCAAACATACATAATTAATAATTAAAAAAAAGTTAGTTTACATGAAGATTTTAAATTTAGTTTTAAGATTATATTAGACTATTATTAGTTTAAGACTATATCCTTAAGTCGTTTCATCATTGTACTTAAGGATTATATTCCGTATAAATATTTAAATAAATAAATCATCAAAGCTTAATTAAACTATGTTAATTAGACTCATCAATTCAACGGCTCCACCATCTTATCAGCGTCGCATGTATCATTCATCACAAAGCTCCATTTGATAATACGTGCGAAATCGAGTATTAAAAGTTTGACCAAGAGCCCGAATCCTCGCCTTCGACCTTCTTCAGCCCTAAAGGACAAGGGGTCGTCCGACAGTCCCCACCAGCTGGGAACCCTTCCAGGTTTAAACGCCCGAGGAGGTGAAAAGAGAAAAACGATGTTGGCGCGTGATTCCCGTGAGCTCTCGCCTCGAGGCGTCGCCGCGTGGAAATGACCGTATATCTGCCCCCTGCCCCTCTCAATCGGCCTCTTGGGAAATGACACGTGCGAATTACGTGCGACGGCCTGAGAAATTAATAAGGGATGGCTTGGTCAGTTTTTTTTCTTCTCTTGCTTGTCGGTCTGGTCGAGTGATGTCGTATACATATATGTACATATTTTAGATATTATATATTTTTATATTTTATATATTATATATTTTTATATATTATATATTTTTAAATTTTATATATTTTTATATTTTATATATTTTTATATTTTATATATTTTATATATTTTGTATGATGGCTAAATTTTTTTTTATATATATACCGTGATTCTCTAAATATGAAAATGTGAATAGTAACATTTCTTATGTCAAATGTCGTCCACTGATTCAATATGTGAACGAATTTTCACATACAAAATGTCACTATTCACATTTTGTAAGTGAATTTTCACATTTTCAGATTAACAGGGATATACTCTGTTAGATTTATTTTATATTTTAACCGTATTAAGATGTTATTATATTATTTGTATATTTTTAGGGCAATACTCTAGATCATTATTAAATAAATAAATTTACTATATATACCCATCACTCAATCTGCAGACCAATAAGGAAGAGAGAAAAAAAACAGAGTCCGAGTCATCCCTTATATATTTTAATTATTTTTATACATACATTGATGTGTAAGGGCAGTTTTGCTTTTCGTAAAAAATTCAGTTTAGCCGTGGAATGAGCTACGATTGCGATCATTTGCGGGATGCGGTGGTTTTCGGTGCCAACTCCCTGGTGGGATATATGGGATGGGTAATTTTTGAAATGGTTTGCTTTATGTTGCAATCAATTATGGATGAATTGTGCGGGCGAGAAAGTTTGGAGAGGTACATTATTTTGGCTGAAATAAGATACAATTGGTTATAGTGTTGATTTATTTCTCTTTATAATGAGGTAATGCATCTTTTTAATGTTGAAAATAAAAGTTTGAAATGTATAAAAGCAGAAGAATTGCGCACTGAATCGATAAGATATAATACTTCGTATAAATTTTATTAGTCGCATTCATTTTATTTTATATCTTTTATTGCTATGCAGTTATGTTGACAAGAATAATGATTTGATTATCAATTGGGAAGAACAAAAAAAAAAATCAAATTTCATGAACTGTGTCAGTTAGAATATCAAAAAATAAACAACACGTATTTTTTCTTTTTTTAATTTAATGTTTATTAAAAAAGATATAGTGATTTGAAAAGTGGGGATGACGTCACG
>JAWWEN010000020.1:3630497-3671981 GCA_035582955.1 Sycophila texana
TTAAAAAATTCTTCTCCGTTCAAAAATTATGGCCGTTTCCGCTTAGGGTAGGCATATTAGGCTCAGGTACCTTACTATTTTAAACAACAGTATAAGTCTTTTTAAACAAATTTTTTTAGTAACTCAAATTATCTCATTAAATAATTTACGTACAAACTATGTTAATGTTGGCGCCATCCAATCAAATACTTACACTTATTAATCCATATCAATTTGCTTCTTCAAATGCTCTTCAATATTCTGCCAGTTTTTTTTTTCTTGTAGAAAGGACAATGCATATGCATATCTAATGCATTCGTAATGCAGGATACTCTATATATATATCACATATTCTTATAGAAAAAAGTACATCCCACTAATTCAATTAGTTTCATTAATTCAGATTTAGAGAGTATGATGCATTTTTAATGCACTGCTTAGTGCAGATTCGAGAAAAAGGAACAAAGGCACGGACAAGGCAAATAAAAGAAATGAACACGATGAAATTTAAACACCGTTGAAGCAAACAAAATACTTTATTGTTAGATATTATAGTACAGTACGCGTAGCCCGTGACACATTAAAACAGACCATTTAGTTTATTATAATACATATCCTAAATAAATAGCCCTCTTATATCATATTTAACCAACCTTGATATGACAATCGCAAAAAACATTTGTATTCTCATTTTATTTTATTTTCATCTTTTTTTTTTTTTATCTTTTTCTTTTGTTAATCAACTCTCCCGACTCTTCCTTTAATCATTTGTGTGTTCGGCACTCACGCGTAACGGTTTTTTTTTTCGCGGGCGCGCAAACACACGAGCCACAATCGGTCAACATCTTTGATTTTGCGTAAGTAACAGGGTGAGCAAAAATTTTATTTATTTCATTATTTTTTTTTCTTTCTTTCTTTCAACTCGTTCGTTTCGTTTTGGTGGTTCGGGAAACAGGTGCGTCCGGCTGGAGGGGGTGGGCATGAAGGCGAAGAAAAAACTTCACGAAGGGGGCAGTCTCGGGGCGCGGGAATAGAAAAAATATGCGTGCCGCGTGTTTATATATTTTCCCCTTATATCCGGCATCGCGACTTTCGGACCTCGACGATGATACCCGCGATTCCTCGTCTCGAAGAACTTTAAAATTTCTTTTTTTTTTTTGTTGAGATTGCCTTTGGTGGTTTACATCAAGTTTAGCTCTTTTTCTTTGGCGTGACTTTCAAAGTCCTTCGAGGGTACTCGCGGTTTTTTCGCTTTAAATCGCCTCTCGAGTACAAGATCGATGATTTTTCACTTTGAAGAAAAAAGAGACGAAAGGAAGAAAAGGGTGGTATCGTCGCCGGGTCGAAAGCGAGTTCTCCTCGCACGTTGGATTTTTCTTCGTTTTTTTTTTTCGGAAAAAAAAGCGTCTGCCGCCTTGATAATACACCCCCTTTTACTTTTTTAATCGACGGTTCGAAAAATGGCACAACCTACGATATATTGTTTATGTACGTATTGTATATAGCTACAAATATAAGTCACAGGCCAACATTTCGTAGTACAACACAGCACAATCATTGTCGTATCATTATTTTTTTTAATTTTTTTTTAATTTTTTTTTTTTTGGTTTTCAATTATTCATTTATTTCTTGGTTTATATCCGGTAGGTTTCACATTATAATTACGGTATCAAGTTTCTTTAAATAATACAATCGTAATAATATATATAATATATATGTAATATTAAAATTGACCAGATATATTCTATTGACTAGGCACACTTAGTTCATAACAAGAAAAAAATTGTCTTTTTCTCCTCTCTCTTGTTCATACCTCGCGCGCTCATTGTATCTCTCGCACACAATTTTTTTTTCTTTTTTTTTTTCTTTTTGCTCTCGCCGCTTTCATACTCGCCTGTGTGTTGCTCTTTCTTTCGCCACTGCGCCATTTTTTGTTTGTTCAAAATTTCGCGGGCGACTCCTATTGCGATAGCGCGGATTTATATATGTAGATATATATAAACACATATACGCATATGTGTGTATATATATGTGTATATTGGAATGTTAGTTGGTACTGTTGGCTTTGATGCTCTCAATCAGTCGCTGTAATTGTACCTCGTTTTTTTGTTGTTGTTATTGTTACTTTTTATTAATAATAATAATAATAATGACGAGTGACAGATGTGGCCTTCATTCCTCATTCAATGGAGTTGATTACTCTTAGTAATAATAAGTAGCGGTAATACACATAGCGCCTGGTGAAATGTACACGTATTACCCTTCGAGAGACAAGAATTACATTGAAACAAGATTTCGCATCGTCGCCAGGGCGCTTCGCTATTTTTTTTTTTTTATTTTCTCTTTTATTTTTAATACTCTTACAACTTCCAGAACGACGCTTTTCAACACGCACTCATCTGCTCGCTTCCATTTCTCTCTTTTTTTTTTACCGTCTTATTTTATTCAATATATAGTAAATATTCGTCCCTTATTATCGCGTAATATTATTATATGGAAAAATAGAAACTTCTGACAATAAAAAACCAAACAAACACGAATCGGCCATTGGGAGCTGCGACTGAAGGGGTGTTCCTTATTTATTTACGTTTATTTTTTATACGCACGACTTTCAAAGTTTATTTTTTTTTCGTCGCCCTCTTTTTTTATTACATCTTAACGAAGAGGAAAAGAACGATAACAGAGACACCTCGTTCTTTTTTTTTTCATTCTTTCAGCTCTGGAGGCGTCGATCGGGCCGCAACTCCCAATGCCTCCTTAACCGTTTATAAGATATTTATCATCAATACCACATTTTTATTTTCGCCCGAAAACTCGCCTTCCGTTCCTCCATGTGTTTTATTTCATCTTATTTTATTTTATTTTATCTTTTTTTTTCCGTTTCATTTCGTCCGTATTTTTTTAAAATCGCGACAGGTAAATTTGATTAATCGAGACTTCTTCTGTAAAACTTTGAGTTTTTCTTTCATTCTTAATCTTTTTTTTTTTACTTTCATCCACGCGCAAAAGCGTACGGACTCTTTCATTCCCGAGTCGCGTCGCTGGCGACTCGTTAAAATCGGCGGAACGCTGCGACTTTGGCCGCGACGTTTCTTTCTTTTATCTTCTTCTTTTTTTTTTCGTCGCCAAAGGAATGCCTCGATTGCAAGCCCGAAGAAAAGTAACACGCGTCGCCCGGTGTAAGGATAAAGCGCCCACTTTTCGCGTGTGGCGAGACCGTAACTCAAGTGTAGCGTCGATTCTCGTTTTTTTTTTTTTATTTGTTAACAACCGAAGATTTCGAACGCGGTTTTCATTGAATTGTACGCAGAAGCAATTTTTTTTATTTTTCAAAAGTGACGTGTATGTGTATTTTTTTTTTTTTTTTTTTTTTAATTGAGGGAGTGTAAAATTCAGGGGTTGAGAGATAACCTTACTAACATTTAATATTTTCTTTGTTATTTAGAAATAAAATTTTATATAATAAAATTTCATATAATAAAATTTTATATAATAAAATTTTATATAATAAAATTTTATATAATAAAATTTTATATAAATTTTATAAAATAAGGAAATAAAATTTTTTTTAGAAAAACGTATAGTGGACTCATGCTCTCTGTCACGACGTGAAGAAAAGTTTAATTTCAACTTCAAGTCATTCCATTCACAAACTATGGTTGTAGGAGAGAAATAGTGTGAGAAATATTGCTTTTTTTTAGAAATATTTACAAATTTTTCAAACAATTTCTCTCTTAGAATTATTATTATTTTTTTTTTTTTATTTATTTAGGCAATTTTAATTTCATAGGACATTATATTGCCACTCTTAGAATTATGAATGGAGTGACTAGAAATTCAAAATAGATAATATTCTCGGAGCTTTTGTTTTGTTTCGAAAATTTATTATGTTTTATAAATAACAGAGAAAATGTAGATGCTGGTAGGGTAGCACTCCAATATCCTGTTAAATTATTTTTATCGATACTCCCATCCCCGAAATGTTTACGTAGTTTAATTATCTTACACCTGCATACAGCGATTTGTGCAAAATTGTTTTTTTATTTTATTTTGTTCGGTTCAAATTAGATTTACGCGGAGTGTGTATAACTATATTGGCGGCGAGAAGTTAATTGGAAAGAAGAGTATAGAGTTTTTTAAAAATAAATTATCACCTCTCTGTCTTCCTCTTAGTTTTTAAAATTAATTATAAAAAACAGTTTTATACTGACAAGCATTAAATGCAACGGTATTATACTGCAGCCTTTTTTTTTTTTTAAAAAAAAAAAAAGTTCATATACGCAACGATATTAAACCTTTTGGTATACGGTACTGCGCTCGACGCAAGTTTAAATTGGAAAAAACGAACGACGTTTATTATATTATAAAAAGGAATGCGTTGCAACGAAAGACTAAACGCATTTTTGTCGATTGTTCTCTTTGTTTCTTTTGTTTATTTACTTTTTTTTTTTTTAAATTCATTTTATTGTTCACGAATGGTCACGCTCCCGCGAAAACACGACGCTTTGGTCATTTAGAGTCTATAATTCAACGTACAAATTTAATAGAAAAATATAATCGGTAGAAGAATATAGAGATAGAATAGAGTTAGTAATTAATTACTTTTTTTTTTTATCGATTACCTCAATGTATATCGTATTATAATGGAATGCCTAAGTTTCGCATCGAAAAAGTTTATACTTTATACAGAGCTTAAAAACGCACGCCTCCACCTCCTATACCGTCGTTTTAAACGCTCGAAACTCCCGTTACTTATGTCCCTTCGCCTTTCGACTTTTCTCCGACCCTTTTTATCTCACTGACTCGTCTGCGAGTTAAAAATTACTTAACCGCCGAGGGTCCCCAGACCTGAGAACTCAAACCCCCTCCCCTCCCCCCCTCTTTCCATTTGCTTCGCATTTATTCCCACGCGCCATCGAATTCTCGTTTATTTTTTAACATTTTTTTTTGTCCAACTCCATCAGCAATTCAAGGGTTCGTTTTTCCCCTTAATTGGGGGAAGTACAGTACGGTGCTCGGTCGGTAACGACGAATACCTTTATGTGTGTATACCTGCTATAGAAGTTGGATTCGACAAAATCAACACTTATTTTATAGCAAATCTTCGTTTCTGTTCGTCAACTAAGTCCCCTGCGTTAATTAACGTTTTAATTAACACTTTTCTTCGCGTAAAAAAAAAGGAAAATTACAACAGCTTTTTTTTTTTAATTTCAATGCGTACAAGTATACTGTCTGAAGTTGAATCAGTGAAAAACTGCTACAATTGTAGTGAAATTTTACTTATAAATCGTCAGTGGGAAAAGCTCCGTTATTTAATTAGTACAGCAATTTCCATTGATTTTAGTAGTTTTTCACTATAAATCAACTTTAGAGGGTAATAATATCCATCACTCGTCGTCGCCTCTCGAAAACGCGTGCCAGTTCGCCTGGACTAGTTTCTTGTTTTCTTTCTTTCTTTCTTCCTTTTTTTTTTTATTCATCTTTTACTTCCGTTCGTTAAGTTACGTGTCGTTTAGAGCCTTTACTTCGTCACGGTAAAAAGCAATGCAATATTTAGTTCCCGATTTAAAAGCTACGTCGCTATATAAATGAGCCGTCGTCCATTTTGTGCTGAAAAGTTTTACAATTGTAACCTCCATTTTATTCACGTTTCCCTTTCTCCTTTTCTTTTATTATTTACTTATTACTTTTTAATTATTTTCCTCCTTAAAAAAGCTTATATCAGAATAAATACTGTTAATAACCTTTTTTTTTTTAATTAAATTGGAACACGAGCCAACCTGCTGCAGAGAACAACAATTAATGTTCGAGATCAGTGCACAAATTACGCGGGGATAACAATTCTACATGTTAAGTGGTGAGGGTGAAAGTTTACTTTATAAATGGTAAGGGGAAACAGCGTATATACGTGTGTATGAGATTTTTTTTTTTTATTCAGTGTACAACAAGTTATATGCGGAAAAAGCCTCGCGAAATTACTCATTCATTGTCGATTCCGTCGGAAAAAAGGGTTTTATTATTAAAACAAAAAAAAAAAAAAAAAAAAAAAAACGAAAAAAACGAGATAAAGAAAAATGTCTTGTCTCTATTGCATTCCAAGTGACAAAGGAAAAGCTGAACATGCTACCACTGAAAGCGGTTATTGTTACTTTTTTTTTTAGTTACTTTTATTTTCATTTGTTATTCCTTTCCTTTTTTTATTACGAGTCTCGTTTTAAGGCAATGCGTGAGTAAATTTCCTTGTCAACGATAAAACTGCCGTATTGTACAAATATAAACTCTCACATATTCCGTTTTTTTTTTGGGGGGGGGAGGGAGGAAAGTAACGATTCTTCGTGTCTTCAAAAGAAACGACTAAATAAAACAGTAGATTAAAACACTGAGGGAGGTTACAGTATTTTACCTCAACTGCTGAAAAAAAATGTATTTTACACGCATCAAGAGAGGTAAAATACATTATTTACTTCCCTTGATGTGTAAACTACAGTTTTTAGTTATCTCACGATCAGGTTGAGAAAACGACTTGCGATCGGACGGTGCTGGGAGCAAAAAAAAAATATATTTTTATAGAAAAAAATATCCTCAACTGGATAACAAAAAAAAAACACTTCATTTATCTTCTTCTTTTTCGTTTTTGCTTCTGAAAAAATACGCGCTTTTTCACTAGGCTTTCCTGAACTATAAAGAGAATGTACACGGTGGGTGGTTTTTTTTTATGAATATTCCTCTATCATGTAAAAATGTCCTTTTTTTATTCTTTACTTATACAAGTGATGAATCCCATTAAACTAGTGAATGATTCAAATCGCAAGAGCATAGTATATAATACATACATTTACGCGAAAGATCGATAAGTCTTTGTTTCATTTCAATGTTATCATTTTTTTTTTTTTAATCATTATTATTAATTTTTTTTTTTCATTTAAATTTATAGTAATCCGCGGTGGACGATGGGGGAATTCCCGCGGCCGGGAGTTTCGCCGTCGCGCACACGCGTGAATAAGTACAGTATAGAAAATCGCGAGGGTTGGCGGCGAAACCGAACGCTTCGCCCTCGCGAAGAAACAGTCAGTCTTAGAGGGTGGGAAGAAGGGCGAACATCTTGGCGCGTTTTATCATAATCTTCCTTTTTCTTTTTTGCTTTCTACATAGCGATTTATTTATTTATTTTTTTTTAATCGAGCCTTCGGTACAATCTATGTATACCGTCGGAGCCTGAAATCTCGTTCAAAAAAGAAATTAAATGTTGAACGCATGCACTCGGACTTCCTCGCGTACAAAACGTTTGCTTCTTAGAAAAAATAACGGTTCACTGGTAGAAATTTAACCAGAAATTGATCGGAATATAGTTAGTTCTTTGGTTATTAGTTAATTTAATAATTTACTTATGGTCATTAAAAAAAAAAAAATTCGTTAGTGCAGTTTAAATTGACCATAAGTAACTTTTTTGAATGGTCTTAAGTAATTTGTTGAATTAATTATCGTAAGTAGTTTATTAAGTCAAAATTTTAGCGAAGGTTTCTGACCAGAATATGATTATTTCTCTGGTTATTGGTCAAATTATGGTCAAAATTCCAGGATCATTACGATGTGGTGTATGATTTTTTGTTCTGCAATTCCGTTTATTTTGTCTTTTTTTCCTATAGAAAACCGCAATTTTTATTAATAGTATAGCAAAGAGAAGATAAAGAACATAGCGCAATAAAACAATTTTTTAAATTATTAAGTTATTGAATGCTTGAATATGATTGAAGCGTGACATTAATGGTAGAATATTGTTTAAAGTTTTTTTTTTTTATACATTCATGGTTTATACGAGATGAAACTTTTTTTTAACGCTTTTTAGCGTATAGGTCGAAGCGTTCATGGAATTATAGGAGATCAACGGAAACGTCGTCGTAGTGTCGTTACATTTTTTGATTAGTGTTCAATTTTAACGAATGATAATCCCTAAATTAAACTGTACAGACGCAACGCTTTTATTTTTTTCACTTCATAATGTCTGTTGTAAAATAGAAATTTTTTTTTTTCATTCCGCTCGAGCTGCCTGTAAAAATATGTAAAAACGTCTTAAAAACGTCGGAAAAATTCTCTCCATTGAAAAACTTAACAATGATTCGTTCCTCGTACAACTCAATATGTGCGTGACTATACAAACCGCCGCTCCGGATTCGGGGAGGTGGCCTGTATATTTATCATAAACTCACTTCGTTCCTCACAAAATTTCACTTGCGTTTACATATACCGAGACTAAAATTTCCTGCAACACTTTCAACAGTTTTTTATACAGCTTTATTTTGATATTCTTTCAACGTTCGAAAGGAAAAACCCAGTAAAACGATATATTCCGTCCTATACGTCGTTACAAAAATACCTGGCCTCTGCTTTTCGTCGCAATGGAAAATGGGTTTCTTTTTTCTTTTCTCTTTTTTTTTTTTAATTTAACGCGAAAGGAAAGGAGTCCAGCCATTTAACAATGAAATTAATGCACCCACCCGACGTATTCTCGAGAAAGGCCGGGTTCTTTCTTTCTTTTTTTTTTTTTTTTTTATATTGCTTGCTGTTCTTTTGGGGAGCATTACACCTTTCCTCTTTTATCCAGCGACTCGCCCGGCCTCTTTGGAACGGCTCAACATCGGGAAAAAACAACAACTTCGATCAAATTTAATGCTTAACGTTACGCGCGTCAGGAGTGCGTACGTACACTCGTGCTGAAGTGCTCGATTTTTTTAAGGAAGTTCGCCTGGTTTTGGGATTATTAACAAATATATCTTAATTAAAAAAGTATAAGACAGTCGGTTAAATAGTTCTGCAATGAGAAATTAATAAAAATATTTTATTATTTAAGATTTTTATTTAAGATATAGGTACTCTCTAAATCTGAATTAGTGGAATTTCATGTATATATAGTGATACATTGAAGGTTAAAAGTATCCCATTAATTGAATTAGTGGGACATTTTGTAACTATTCACATAAGATTAGTGAAATCGCAGAATGTTCACTAATTCAGATTTAGAGAGTATGAAAAATAATATTTTGTATAAATATATTTTTATCAATAATATTTTGTAAATATATATCAGACAATTTGAAAAGTTCTGAAACATAAATAAGGTTTATATCATCACGGTTCAAAGAACTCATGCAGTTGTATTAAAATATTATTTAAAAACAACTGTTTTAATGAGTCATTTTTAATTATCATATATTTGGTAACACATTTTTTAAATTAAAAATCAAGAAAATACTTGTAATGTATATGAAGAATTAATTATTTTATAATTTTGGTTCTTTTAATTGTTTGCAAATAAATGTTATATCCAATCTATAGGTATACCATTATTATTATGTATGTCTTATCAGTGACTTATCTTCGAGGTAAAATTAAAAAATTAGTCTTATACAATATTCATATTATTATGAAATTTCTATTAAAATGTTTACAATTATAAACTGAGTTCGAATAAGAGGATTTTTTAAACATTTATTATGTATTTTAAAAAATAAATATACATCACGTTACTCTTAAAATGCGAATGAGGCATTGGCAAATTCATTGTATACATACATTCTATAGGAAATACGCGAGTCAAATCGAGTTTCATAAATCTTTTATTGATTTACAACGTATACCAGATGAACTTCCTTAATAAGTATGATTGCAGCGTGATTTAATGCATCATGACTTAAATGACGATATATGAGTATGTGCGAAGGAGACGATGCGCGATGATAAATATCGAGAGAAAAATGTTTTCCAACGCGGGAAAAGATCGTAACGTACTTTAGAATATTTTTTTAACATATTTTATATGCAAAATAGTTGTGATGCTCAGGATTGACCTCTTCACGCACTCGACAAGTCCCAGTGCAAATGCTTTAATTTGTGAATCTTAATACTTTTTTTTTTTTTTAACATCGCAGGCGAGAGAACAATATTTTAACAATTTTTTTTTGTTTTGGCATCTATACGTTTGTATAATAGTCGCGTAAAAAAGTTCAGTGATCTTTATCGTGTTAATAAATTATACGGAATGTATATATGTATATACGTGAACAAACTCGTGAAAAGGTCAAAGCTTCGTTAATTACTTTGTTAGATACGAATATCAGCTATTTCCATTAAATAATTATTTCCCCAAATTAATTAATTAATCATATACAAGAGTAAAGCAAACTTTATTCGCTTATAATAAAAAAAAAGAAAAAAAGGAGAAACCATTCGGTTTCTATGCAGGTGAATTATAATAGAATCGATTACTACATTCGCCTATCCTTTCTTTTAGTCCTTTTCTCCTTTTTTTTTTTAACAGCCGCTCGCGCCTGTCGAAGTGGACCCTCCCTCGTTCTTCTCGCCTTGGCCGCTGTATATAATATATTATCTCATTGTAAAAATCCAAAAATCTGCAGACTCGCGGGAAGAACGTTGGATTCGTATTTTTTTTTTTTTTTTTGCTCTTACTTTCCTTTATTTTTTTTAAAGAGAAACAAGAAGGGCTCGGCTCGTCCCCTCGAGCATCGCGAGCGTACGTGTGTGTAATATCAAAGGTGCGTGTTGCGTAATAATTGTGCAGTATTCGATATTTTGCTTTGATTTGTAAATTTAAATCACGAATTTAATTTTTAACATACTGACTAATTGGTTGTCATTGGAAAAATCCTACAACTGTTAATTAAATTAGTTAATTATAGTTGGTTAATTTTTATAATTGAGTTAGTAAAAAACGCGGTTATTAATTAGTGAGCGGATATCACTAATTTTTTTTTGATTGATTATAATAATAACTGCGGATTTATTCAAAATGTATCGAGAGTTTCAGAAAACTGGATCATACAGAATGTCTTAGAAAAACTTTGATATATCGATTGATAAGATCGAAGATTATTCAGAAAACTACAGTTACCGATAATTATATATAATCGTACGGTCACTGATTACTTCACATTTAATGCGATTTAAATCGACTACGGCTATGGCTATCAAGTTTTGATGATCTAACCTGTCGTGGTCAGTGACCCCAATTCGTAGATAACTGTAATTTTCTGTATTACCGACCGATTTTTACCGATCACAATTATATTAAAATTTTTTTATAAGATGAATGCGAACTTTCTTTTTAAAATTCAATCGGAATTAGTTGGCCAGGCTTTTTAAAACTCTCGTTACATTTTTTTGGAATAAATTCTAATTGAATTTTCCAGGATACAAAGCAAATTTACAAATCAACGCAAAAACTTCTTTCCTAAGTGTAAACGACATTAGATTAAAGCAGTGGGTGCATGTAGGTGCATAGATCGAATTCTTTCCCCTTGGAAAAGTCTCGATCTCGAGGGTGCGGCTATACATAATAAACGTCCGGCGACATATAAGTGAAGCTTGCGAAAGCCTCGCTTTCCTCGCAACTGCTACAATGCGCAGGCGTATAAATAAGATACAAACGCTGCCGGTATGCGGGCTCATCTCTCCTCTCCTTTTAAAACCTCTTTCAACAACGCCTCTTTTAAAATTCACGTCCATTTTTCCTCGACAACATACATCGGGCGATTATGCGGGGAGCTTTTTTTTTATATTTCCTATCTTGAGGGTTTATCAGGGGAGGATTATTTTTTTTCATTTATTTTTCTCTACTTCTACGACCACTATTGCTAAGCTACACACGTCGTCCGCGGCACGACTGAAACGGACCGCCTGAGTTTTTTATTTTTTAACTACCGATGATGACTGAAGTATATCCTACGCGAAAAGAAAGGATCCGTCGAAAACGAAAGAAAAAAGTATCCCTATACGGTGTACACTACTACGAAAAGAAAGAAGTGAGCGCGCGCGGCTTTTTGAAATTCCCGCGCGCGGGAAATTCAAAAAGCCGCGCGAGCTTACTCGCGCCTGCGTGCTTTATATGATGCGAGCAAGGAGCTTCTAAGTCGTAAATACTATTAGAAACACACATTTGTCAGCTGATGTATACTTAATTCTTAGAGGCTAGAGTTAGCGAGCTACGGTACCTTAAGAAAGAGGTTAACTTGGCTTAATATGCTTAAATGCTACACTGTCTTAATGCTTATACGCTACGTGTAACTATATTTATTTTACCTTACAACTGTATACATGCGTACTTTTTTTTTTTGGCGAACGCGTCGCTTTTAGATATAATTACGATGACGATGGATTTTTAGAGATTTAATAAATTTTACGACTGCGCGCACTAAGCTTTTTCTTTACTTTTTTTTTTATTACTTATTACGATTATCGTGAGACCGTTTGGCGATAGAAAAAATAAAATTATTATACCAAGGGCGGCGCCCCATCGATAACAAATCAGCCGAAAAACTTACTTTCTATACGTTCGCGACGATTTTTTTTTCGTTTTCTTTTTTTTTTTTTTATTTTACTATATTATTCATTCGTCTGTCTTCACTTTCATCGTCGCGCTACTTGTTTGTTTGTTTATTTTTTTTTTCTTAATTTTTTTCTCGTCACTTTGGAAAAAAACACTTACAAGCTGAGGAAACGACTACGTGCAAAGCTCGACGGAACAATTTGTTTTTTTCTTTTTCCTTTTTCATCAACTCGCTGCACACATACCGTTTACCGAGTTTAAGCATTGTGCGCCGTCGCTTTTTGTCCCGCGCGAAAGCTCGAAACGCGAAAAAAGATGTCTGTTTTCATTTAAAAAAAAAAAGTGACTCTGTTTCGCGGTGTCTTTTTCTCTCTCTCACACTCACTCTCTCTCTCTCTCTTTTCTATTAAACGCGCGTCGAGTTTATCGGGCGACCGATGCAAGCGTGCGAGCGACAGTTGCGGAGGGATTTAGGCCGAGCGCCACATGACGAATACTGGAATTTTCGAAGTGTCACTTGATGCTTTGTTTTTTTCTCCCCGACGAGTAGAGTCCGTCTGTATGTGTCTTTTTTCCCTTTTTTTTTTGCTTTTAAACGATCCAATTGCTTTTTCGTGTTTATTGTATTCAGACTGTTTATTTGTCTTTTAGCCGATGTTTCGACGGTGAAAGATATTTACCAATTACCAGCAAATGAATGTGAAATAATAAGCAAGAGAAGTATAACTGTGTAGTACAAAAGCATACCCTCTAAATACGAGTAAGTGATATTTCAACGGCAGTGTAGTAATTCTACAAAAAATATTTAAAATCAGGATTTCTATACGAAACTATAAACTAATAATAAATCTGAAATTTAACTAAAATTTAAAACTGCATAGTTACTTACTATGGAATGATTACTTGAACTTTTATGTTTCTAGCAACATTTTATTAGCTAGAAACTCAATTTTTTATCATTCGAAAATAGCGCTCAATTTTTTTTTAAAGTTCGAAAATCAATCAGAATGATAATTTTTTTTATTAATATTTACATATACTTATTTAAAATAAAATTCAAAAATATTTATTATTTCATGTCGACGATTTTTAACAATCATTTTTTCAAAGTGAATTCTTCTTATTCATCTTTAGAGAGTATATGATTATAACTTGATTTAAGTATAATAATAACAACAGAGGCGGTTTTTTTAACCTGCCGAGAGGAGTAAAAAATGAACAAGCTATTTTGTGTGCGCAAATCAGAAGATTCACCAGGCTGCCAGGGCGCAAAGTGATTGCTTTGCACCTGATGGTGAGAAACAGCTACTTTGCTCCCGCTTCCAAGCAGACACGAACCTGATAGAATCCGACTTTACGAATGAAAAGAAAAAGTTGAATCAATTTGTATATTCTGTCTTCGAATAAATTAATCATTAATCAATAAAATATTTTGTGCGCTCGGAGGAAGATTTGACGAGTAAAAGCTTAAAAAGCCCGTGTGCCACAAAGCGAAGTGAATGAAAAGGTCTCTTCCGGAAGTTTGACAGGAAGAAAGAAAAGAGGCGAATAATGGGGCTCAGAAGTTGCATCGATCCGACGCACTGGTCGGAGTATCGCGCCACTTTCGGTTTCCTTCTCTCGGCGCCGTTCGTCGATCCGCTGATAGCACGTATCGATAAGTGCGCCGAGCTTACTTTATTGCGCGTTCGTGAGCTTTTTCTTGCTTTCGATTTTTTTTTTTATTTTATTTTTTTTTTTACAAGAACCGATAGGGGAGATTCGGTAGCAAAGGATTTCGGTTCTTTTTTTGTTTAATTTATTTGTTTAAGGATTTTATTCATTGATTAATGTATTTTAAATAATATGTTGAGGTTTCTTATACTACTAAATTTTTCAGTAATCGATTAAAAAAGCATTTGCGCAGGAAAAATATAACATTCTTTTTCGCGAATGATTGTTTAAAATAAAATAAACGCGCCACTGGTGCGTACACTTCAATTTTAATTGTTGATAGATTGAATTTTAATATAGAAATAAATAGAAATTTAAGAAACGCAATTGGCGTTAAAATAAAAAAGCAGTTCAAACTGCACATTGTATATTGCAATAAAAATATTTATTTAATAAATAATAAACAGGCGTAAAATGCCCTTAAATATATAAAATAATAGCTTGAAAAGAAAATGAGTATATAAAATTTAAATAAAAAGAGAAATTAATTAATTTACTTAATTTTTTCCTGAAAATAATTGAATAATAGTAAATAAGTAGTAGAACAATCGAATAGTAGTAAATTAAAATAAGTACACAAGTATAAGACAAATATAGAAAAATGAAGGGGATGACAGAGAAGAAAGTTATATCTAAAGATACCGTATAAATGTTTGTTTGAAATACTTTATTATTTAAAAAATGTCTTCACAATATTTAAAATATTTAACACATATTTAAAACATTTTGCAATGATTCTTTTCGTATAATGCTTTCCTTGTTCCTTCTCTTTTTTTTCACTTTTTACCATTTCTCAGTTATCCTTTTGTGTAGAAGCTTAAAAGTAAAGAGTCTAACATCGTGTAAATCAATTGAATATTATTTAATCTTTGTACGTGTTTCAGTAGAAATAGTTGAGATTGGTAAGACTGTTCAATATTGAAAATACACTTTTTTTTCTTTATACAACTGACACAGTATATATATAATATAATAATTATCATGGAAGTGTGGTAATTGGTAAATTCTTAGTCAACTATTTTTTTTTTTTATCTCATTATATCGCGAAACAACATTAGCCTTTCGATAATTCGATACAAGTTACAAGTAGAAAAAATCGTCTCCCCGTACGCGCCCGCTGACCCTCCCATCGAACCTGCATTAATTCGAGAATCGTCCGAGGGCGAAAAGCTTATTCGTTTATTTAATCAACTTTCAACGCTCGCCACCTAAACTCTAGTTTTTTTTTTTTATTTTATTTTAATTTTATCTTTTGTTTTCATTCGTTTAATACTCAGTTTTTTTTTTTTTTTCAAGTAAACGAGTGCAATTTTTTTTTTTTCAGCGGTATAACGACTCACAGTGGGTACACGTGTGTGTATGAGCGTGTTTATTTATTTATTTATTTATTTTTTTTTTCTTCATGTTTTATTCCATCGTCTCATTCGTTTTTATTATCGTTTAAAAATCGCTCGATCGCATCAACAAACTACACCGTAAAGATCGCGCGCGTCTCCGAAAAAAGGGCCGACCCCGGCGGAGAGGTGCCGGCCGCGGCGAACAAGCGGAAAAAAGTGTCGTAAAAAATAAATTTGCATCGAACAACAATTAACGCGTCGAAAGTCGCAACTCGCGAGTTTTTTTTTTTTTTTTTCTTTTAACGAAACCCTCCTATTTCTTTCTTTCTTGCTTCTTTCTTTTTGTTTTTCTATTTTCACCTCCGTCGCGTTCCTCAATAATTCGCGAAAAAACTCACCCTCGCGGTTTCTGTCTCCCTCCTTCATAACACGATTTGTTTTATAACTCGTTTAAATACGAACACTGATAATTAGCGGCTTTTTTTTTTAAACTACTTTTTTTTTTATCATAGAAACATGCGAATTAAATCGTCAGCAGGCGTTTAAGTATTTATTACAGTTTTTGGTGTTCAGTTACAGTTCTCTTCATTTTATTTGTTTAACTTCTTTTTTTTTTTCTTTTTTTTTTTTGGATAGCTTATACTCGCTTTAGTTTCTCTTATTACTCGGCGAAGAAAAAAGCCTACCTATTTATAAAGACGACATTAACGGGTTACGTGCAATAAAGTCGTTAATAACATGGGTTACAGGCGTTATCAACTCTTCCTTATACTTTTACAAGTGTTTTTTTTGTTTTTTTTTTTCCTCAATCCTCTCGCACATTTTTTCGCTACATTTTTTTATTTACTCACTCGCATACGCAGCACACATTTTTCATATTTTCCTCTCGCACACACGGCGTTTTAAACCTTAAGTATAGACCATAGCACGACACGGATTTTCTTTTTCTAAATATATATAGATGTATACGTGAGTAATATATGTATATACGTATACATGTATATGTATATATACATATATACGTGTGTATGTGTGTATATATATGGTCGTTATTCTGGATTTTTTATTTTTTTATTGGTTGATCGGGGATGCAGCTGTATATCGAGTCTTTTTACGCGTGTTTACATTGAGTCGAGGAGAGTCGTGCGAAAAATCAACGCACCCGCGACGACAGCACTGATAGTATATATAATATGGTGTAGAGATTGTACATCAACGAAGGGTAAAAAAAAAGAGACGTGATCTTTTTTTTCCTGGATATTCCTCTTTGGCTTGGAAAAGAAATTTGTATACCTCCGTATGGTAGTTCTTTTTTTTTTCTTTCAACTTGAACTTCGCGCGACTGTTCTGAGCTTCTTTTAATTTTTTTTTTCACTAGAGTCAACAGTATTTTTCTAGTATTTTAGGAAAATAAGCATTTATCGACCTTCTTTCTTTCTTTCTTTTTTTTATCGGTAAAGAGAAAAATACTTTTACAGGCGATTATATATTATCTTTCTTTCTTCTTTTTTTGTTTTATCAACGTCCTACTAGTATTAAAATATTTTTTATATTCTCAAGAAAAATATGACTTTATTATCACTTGTGTTTCATTAGTAAATGGCAAATGCTCTCATCCGTCGGTCCGTTCTATTTTCCCATGGATGAAAAAATTTCTGCTGAAAATTTGCTTTCTTTCTTTCTTTCTTTCTTTTTTTCAAAAGTATGGATCACTCGGTCAATCATAAGAGAAAGTAAATATTTAAATATTTAATAAAGTTATTCTCGTAAACATTTTAGAAACATTTTTCTTTTTCTCTTTCTGTTTTTACTTCAGTATCCGCCGTTCGTTGATTGTATTTTATCATATAAAAATCTTTCAACTAATTCTAAATTCTTAAGATTAAATATTCTGAAAAAACTTCTTTCCGTTCATTATTTTATTATTATTCTTTTTTTTTCCCCTTTATTTATTTATTTTTAGATCAGTAAAAAAATTTTTTTCTGCTCTCTATATGCCGTTAAATATTTTCATGCGATAACAGTACAATATTGTAGATATTTTAGAATGATTAGTTTATCCGTCATAAACAATTTGAAAGATTTAATAATCGTCAACGCCCCTTTATTCAGTGGATTACTGCACGCGTCCGAGTTTAAATACAATAAGCGATATATCCCGGAGAATGTAACGATAAAAACTGGTATCCTCTCGCGATTAACGGAGAAAAAAAAGTCTTTCAGTTTTTTTTTTCTTTTGATTATCATTAAGGGCGTGTGCTTCGTCGCAGGTGCGAATAATCGACTCGTGTGATTTTTCTACACGCGGACTCTCTCTGTATGGTCTTTGCGCGTTCATGCAGTCTACACTCGGAGTAAAAAAAGGGGGTAAAATGGCTACTACAAACAGCAGTATACGATTAAACCAACGAACCACATTCTCATCGCACAATAAAATCCCAAGTGCCTTTTAATGTTTTTGTCTAAAGTTTTTTTTTTTTATTAATTATAGTATGAATATTAATTCTGAACTCCTGTTTTTTTTTTTTTTTTGTTTTTTTAATTTTAATTCCGGTGTCACTTAAAATATCGACTCCTCCGATCATTGCGCTCGTCTTTTGCATGGTATAAGCTTGCTTTAGCCCCGGAACGCGCGCGATTCAAGCGAGTGGGGATGCTTTTTCAACGGAATATGCGCCTTTTTCTTTGGCGTGCTATACGTTCGCGCAGAGAGAAAAATTAAGGTGAATTTCTTTAGTGTGATATCATATTTTCTTGGAAATTTATAGAAAATTCTTTATGAAAAATGAGAATTTTTCTTCTATATGTACGTCTCGGGTATTTCTTTTTCTTTTGTTAAAAGAGTATCAACTTTGTGAAACTTAATAATAATGTTTTAAAGTAAAAATTTGTTTAAAATCATGCTGGAAGAATTTGAAAGGTCGTATGAAATTTACTAACTAAGTATAAAAAGGTGTAATAAAAAATTTAATTAAACTTTTATGAGACCAAAAAAAAATCTCAAAAAATTAATAATTCGTTAATGAAAAGAAACAAATCTTTCTAACGAAAATTATTATTATAAAACATTAATTAATAAAGTTCCTCGCGGAATTAAAAATTATTTCTGAAGTAAAAGACAAATTAGCTTGAAAAATAATAAATAAAATTCTCCTTAATTTTTCTTATCCGCGTACTAACACTTAATCGCTACCCCTTTCCACAAATTTTCATCTTTTATTAATCGTTTTGCACTTCGTCAGGATGGTGCCTCCGGATTTTTTCAAACGGACGATTTTTTTTCGCCCACAAAGGGGACGTGGAGGATGTATCCTCTGACGAAAGTCGATCTGCACTAGAATTAAAAAGCGATTGCAATGATCACAGTCTGTTTTATGAAACAATGTGGAGAAGTTAACGGTGACGGGGAAGTACAGAGAAGAGAAAATTCCGAGTTTAAAGTAATTACTTATTACTGCTCGGCATTTTCAAGGGCAATATATCACGAAAGAAATTCTCGATAGAATTTTTTTTTTTTTTATAATCGCAGAGCGCATGGTAAATGTTTCTCGCTTTTAGGTGACTTTGCGCGTGTTTTAAATGGTGAATAGTTAATTTTTGAATTTTTTGCGTGACTCGTTTGATTCAAGATGTGATGAAAATGTAATGTTTTGATAAAAATATAAGATTAATGTAATGAAAATGTAATTTTCTGATAAAAATACATGATTAATGTAATATCTGGTTGGAGATGTGATGAAAATTTAATGTCTGGATGAAAATGACGTATTTGAATCGAATGAACATGTAAAAGAAAAAAATGTAACGCGAGTGTAATAAACTACCTTGCGCCCAAGTTTCGTGGTATATATACTTTCTTGCAAACCAGAAATTTTCTATTTCACTGCATGATGACCACGAATTTCGCGTAAAAAAAGGTGTACATGAGTTCGATGCGATTTCAGTGCAAGAAAAATGAGCGAGCGCGTAACCTACGAATTTTTTATTTTCATCGCAAAAATCGAAGGTATATGTACTTAACAAACAGTCGGAGATCGGCTTAGTCGGTGGCACCTCCATACCCATCGCATTTTTTCTTTTTCTCATATTCTTACTTAATAATCAACACGTCACTGGTCTTACAAGAAAAACGATTCTTCTTCTTATTATTATTATTTTTTTTTGACATACATAAAACGACACTGCACCCCGCGAGAAAAGCTCCACCCTGTGGACGGGGGACACGAACTCTTAGTTCATTTCTTTTTTTTTTTTATTTCGTTTTTATTTTTAATACGTTATACCGTGTGTTACTCTCAATTTTTTTAAGTGAACGAAACGCGCGCAACTGGCCAGTAAGAAAGATAAAATATATCCAAGTTCTCAATCGTCAAATGAGAGATTTATTATACACATCAATGATTCGATCTTCAGTTAAAAAAATTCAGAGCGTTCCCGCTGCGATTGTCTCGGAGGCTGCGACTTTAGCTTGAAGCTTCGCGCGCCTCTTATTTTTTTTTTTCGCGTACTATACAAAAGGAAAGAAAAATACGGAGCTTTGGAAGCGCGACCTGACCGAGCGCCGATCGTCCGCTTCTTCTCGTACGTTTTTGGCCTTTTTTCCACTTGAGATATCGTCAGATATCTTTCTGTTTTTTTTTTTTTTTTTCAAGATGTTGAGAGTCGAAGATACTCAAAGCTTAGGGGATAAAACTTCTGGATTCGAAGGAGCAAGTTTGAATGTCGAAGTGATCAAAGATTATTTGGATGAAAAATTCGATGAAGGTTGTAAAAGCTAATTATAATTGATGGTAAATTTTATTGACTAAACTTTATGTTAACTAAACTTTATGTAAAATAAAATATTTCTCGTTTTTCATTTAAACGCGAAATCAAACTTTTTTCGAATACTTGAATTGTTAGTAATTTTGGAGCCTCCATTGTCTTCGAGTTTCATTTAAAAAATTCGAAAAATCCTTTCATACTAAATCCTTTGATATACTAAAAAAAAACTCGAAAATTTCTTTTATCTGTGAATCCTTTGAAAAAGACAGAAAGTCCTTTATCTTCGGATGGACAAAAAAGAAAAATCCGAAAGTTTCTTTCCAAGTTCGCCATCATCCTTACATCCCTCGAAAGCGAAAAGTTCCCTTCATCCTTCAAATCTTCAAAAAAAAAAAAAAAAAATTCCAAGTATCCTCGACAAAAATTCGACCATTGAAGGCAGCAATCCTGCAATTTCTTCCCTCCCCAATCGTCGTCAATCCGCGCGCATCTAAAAAAGCCTCTCTGCTCTCCGGGCGGGTGCCGTCTTTATAAACCGAGCGCACCTCCGCGCGACGTCACCTACAAAAGGGGGGAAGTAGACGAAGGAGCGAGGGCCTCTCGGGTGCACTAATAATATCCCAGGAAAGCGCTCCTCCCGAATTTCAATTTTCCTCGTTACGTCCCGTTTACTCCGCGCGCTTCCCAGCGTCCCCCCCTCGGCCCGGGACGCTCCTAATGACGTAATAGCGCAGGTGATTATAGAAATTTTTTCAGGCCGGTGAAAGAAAAAAATGTGGAGGGTGGGTGGGGGGGGGGAGGGGAGTAACGGCGTTTCGCGAGGGGCGATCGTCTCGCTCCGTGAGCCCGAACAAAGAGAGCGCGCGCCTCGGCGCTTCCGCTCCCCCACCGCTCGTGCGGCTAATAGCGAAGTATCCTATGCTCGCTCCGTTTGCACCTCGCACCGTCGGTTCACCCGGAATCTTACGGACGACTCTCGTGAGGAATCTCTTGCTGTTTTTTCTTTTCTTTTTTTTTTTTTTTTTTTAACATTCCTGGTGAAGAAAAAATCGAGAGTCGCTTATGATGCGTCCCTCTTTTTCGTATCGTTAATAGCGACGCGTTTACTGCGGTCGTTTCCGTTGAGTCCGATTTTTCAGCGCATTTTTTGTATTATACTCTTTAAAATTGAAACTGCGAGATTTTCACTAGTCTCCCCTGATGAAAAAAATCATATGAAAATCATACGAGAATCATGCGAGATTTTGAACTGATTATCATGTGAGAATCGTGAGAAGAGTGAGAACAAAACATAAAATTAAACTATAATGTAAAGTTGAATTAACGAAAAACTTCGACAATTATAGTGAGATTTCACTAAAAATTTGTGTAAAGACTATCTATACTATTTAGTGATTAGTGCATCGATTCCATTAATTTTAGTAAATTTTCGCATTAATAATAATTAAGAGGGCAAAAAAATAGTGAACTTTCGCAGTATCAAATTTGGAGCGTAAAATAAGAAAAAAAACAACTACTCGCTTCTTTCATTAATTTTCGAATTTCGTGAATAAACGTCGAGTCGTCAGGGACTGTAAAATTTTAAAGTCACCAGTAACAATAAAATTTTACAATCACCAGTGGCGATAAAAAATGTTTGATGGGCAAGCGAGTGTGCGATGAAAATCGAGCTTTTAAAGCTTTGCTGGTGCAGGACTGCGCTCTATATATCCGAATCGAAAACAAACACAAACTCCTTTATACGAAATTTAAAGTATCTGACTTTACGTGAAATCGAAGAAACAAACTAAATCTCCGAGTTCCTCGTGCGCCGGAAACGTCCGATCGGATCGCGCGACCTTTGACCTCTCCTCTTCATTACACACCAATTAGAACCGCGGAAGAATCTACTACCCTTTCGTAAAACGCGCGTAAGATGCATCGCCATTGTTTTCTTCAAAAAATAGATGACCAGAAAAAAAAATCGCATTTCCAAAAATTGGCAAAAATTAAGTATATATATAGGTATGGCGCGGGTAATGAGACACTGTAAGCCGCGCGCGCCCTTGTCGATTGTAGCTTGAAATGGTCCGCCGGGAGCAGAAAAGGAATACAGTCTACTCGACCTCCCCGATACTCGTCTGTGTCTGTGTGTGTATAAAGAATCCTAGCAAAGTTCCGCGTGTAAGAAAAAGAAGACGCAAAAAAAAAAAAAAAAAAATTAAAAGCCATCGTCGCGCCTCGATCCTTCCTCGCGGCGCGAAGCAAGTAGTATAGCACAGTGTTGCGACATTTTTTCTTCCTTCTTTCGTCATTTTTTTTTCTCTCGTCTAAGTTTATTTTTTTTTTTTTTTATATCGGTGTGATGTTCCCTAGAGTAATTGACATGAAGATATATATACTTTAATAATTAGTTGCATACAACGCATCTCGCACAATTGTAGCCACCTCATTCCGTTTTCTCTGTCGTTTTGTTTATTTTATCGTATCCATTTGCTCGTTTCACTTTATTCCCTTTCGTTTCGCTTCTTTCCGTTTTAAAAATCCTTTTTCAAATCGCACGATCGCTTCGGTTTCTATATGGTCTCGCGGCTCGCGAGTGCGCGCCGTGATAAAAAATTCGGCCCCTGGTCGAAATTGAAATATTGAAGAGTAACCGAGTGGATCGTTAACAGCTACTGTTTAATTGACTAGTCTTCTTGTTTCCTTTTTATTTATTTATTTAGTTGTTTTTTTTTTCAAATCGCAGTGGAAAAAAACGCCACGGTTCGAGCGCCGACGGGCCATTTTGAATGGCAGCAGAAAATTACACTGAAGACAGTAACATTCAAGGTGTTTTTGATTTGAGATCGTTTTCTTTTTTCCTTGATATTCAACGCTCTCTTTTTTTTGTTAAAGAAAGACACAGCATTGAAGTTGTAACAATTGCATTCAGTTTTTTTTTTTCTATTTCTACGTATATAATTTAACAAAAAAAAAAAAAGTGATTTTACAACTTATTATTTCGCGATTACTTTTAGTATTTAACTGTTGAGTAGTGTACACAAAGACAAACTTCTTTATGCAAGCGTTTCGTATTAAGAGTAGCGTTCGTCTAGCCTGAAAAATTTCCATTTCCACCAGGTTCGCCTCGTTACCTCTTTCCGTTTGGCCTTCTCCTCCTTTTTGGTTGAAGCTCGACGTGTAAGCTCTTTCGGTGAAAATCCTTGTCTTTTGAACAAAAAAAAAAAGAAAAAAAACTACGATGTCAGAGTGTCGTAAAACTAACGACTAAATATCCGGTTGAACGGCGCCAAAATTCAAGTTTTAAGGTAAAATAGAATAATTCGAATCAACTAAAAATTTACGTTTCTAATTTAAAATAAATTAATGAAATAATTTTGAAGTTTTTTTTTTTTAATTAACTTCAATAAAAAGTAAAATAGCCTTAAATAACAAAATTAATTAATGCCGTTCTGACGGATAATTAAAAAAATAAATGCTGTCCTATGACAAGTTGTATATTGTATAAAATAATATTGTTGTATAAAATAAAAAAAAAAAATGAATGTATATTCTGAAGATGTATTTTGCTAGTGTACCAAAACAAAAAGTACAGTGTCAAGCCCCCGCTAAAAAAAAAGAGGCAAAAATAAAAGGTGCATGGTTAATTTTTTTTTTTTTTTTTTTTAATAAAATGTTTATTGTTCTCCACAAGAGTCGCTTACAAAAATAAAACTCGTATCGATCGAAAAGAAAAAACTCGTTACAATGTTTGAGTGCCAAAAAAAAAAAAAAAATTAAACGACTGTCGGTGTGCGAGTGAAGTGTCGGTGTGTCGACGACGCAGGATCAGTCTTACAATAAACTCACCGTCGGACGAACGAGGCAAAAAAAAAAAAGAAGAAAAAAAATAGACAAGAGATTCGCGGGAAGGAGTCGCTATACGTCGGGCTTCGACCAATTTGATCGTTTCCCACGCCTCGCTTCTCTCGACGATTCGTGCGATTCCGAAACCTTTTTTTTTCTCTTTCTTTCGTCTCTTTTCTTTTTATCTCGCCCTCCGCGAAATTAGACTCGCTGATCTTCGCTTTCCCGTCGCAACTGGCGTCGTCGGTCTTCTCCTCAATTTCCCTTCGTCGTTTCTTTCTTTTTTTCTTTTTTTTTTTCTTTTTTTTTTTTTAAAGTTACACGGTAAATCTATAAACCTACAAATAGTTTTTTCTGTTCCCAGGTTTGTTTCATTTTTTTTTTAAGTATTTGCCTCGACGCTATAGATTCGCCTTGTTTCTCTTTCACTCTCTCTCTCTTTCTTTCTTTTTATTTTTGGGGTCATCGTCTTTTTCATCGTCAACACTTTTTTTACTCGGTTTTTCATTTAAGTTGAAAATTTAAAAAAATACATATCTCGATCCGATTTTTGCTGTGCGCGCACTGTTTGTGGATTTCTCTCTCTTATCTCTCTTTTTTTTTTCATTAATTAATTAATTACTTTGTTTTTTTTTTTCGTCAATTCACACGATCAATGCAAAAACTCGTCAAACAACGCGCTCCTCCTTTTTCTCCTTATTAATTATTAATCAGTTTTTTTTTTAAGTAAAATTTCTCCACTGCTTTTGTCTCTCTCTCTCTCTCAAATCCGCACTCAACCTCCTTTAAAACCCTTAATAATAATATTATCATGTACCTCGCGTACACATCACGCAATAATTATAATAGTATTTTAATAATAGTTTTTAATAATAAACGCTATCAATAATAATAAATATTTAAATACATGTATACAAAGTTAGTTAATTAGATATGAGTTTTTTTTTTAGGTTTGACGGAACGAATCACGACAATGCTTACGTGGTAATAAAAAATAAATTATTTAAATGTAACTTCGCGTCTCGCTTAAACCTCAATTTTTTTTTTCTTTAAAACACCTCATATCGCTCTCGCTCTCATTCGCTCTTTCAATGAAAAATAGAGTTCGCAATAATGGTAATAATAATCGTCAATGATAATAGGCAATGGACAATAATAATAATAATAATAATAATAATGACAATAATAATAATGTATAATAATGATAAAGACAATAATAATAATGATCATCGCAATAATAATAAAGATATATATAGTTAATAGTTTTAGTGACTTTGGCAATAAAATTTGCAATCTTTCGATAGGATTTGCATGACGCAACTTGACCGTAAACAATAATGATCGATCGTTTTTTCTTTTTTTTTTTTATGCTTCTTCTCCTCGCTTGCTTTCTTTTGTCCTCTCAATGATAAAAAATAAAAGAGAAACGTATGTTATAAATAAAATAAATTGACAACTAATAATAAATTACGCAGCAACTAATTTTAATCAATGGTTACGATGATATATCAATGTATCATTTTATCGTTCACGCCTACTGACTATCGTAATTCTTAAGTAATTAGTATTTTTTTTTTTTAGATTTAAATATAATCCCTTCATTTATGTGTAACCTGCTGTACACGATACAAAGTAGCAAAGGTTTTTTTCATTTTTTTTTTTTTTATTATTTCATCAAGAGGCCATGACTAGACATTCAATCGTTATATGTATATTAATAATACGTTATGTATAATAAGTATACACTTAAAATTTAATAACAAGATGGCGGGCGGCACCACGGAATGGCCGACGAAAAAACACTCGACATTTTTAACCTCAGGCTACTGTGTTTTTCTTACTTTCAGTAAAAGTACATTAGTTTCTTAAGCTACATGCTCCTTTCTCTCTCTCTTTTCTTTTTGCGAGAGTCGAAAATCTTTCGCGCGACAAAAGAAAGGAATCGCCGTCTCTTCCTAATCTTATACGCGGACGTCCCGGTCGTAGAAAAAAAAGTGACGGGGTTCGCGACTCTCTCGGATGTCTCTCAAGTGTGCGAGCGAAAAATCTTGCTAAAATCTACCTAAGTTTACCATGATTTTATTTTATTTTATTTTTATTATTTTTTCCTTATCTCCGTTTAAATTGTTTAAACATCCAATTTATTATTCGACTGTACACCTATAGTTGATCTTTCGCCTAACGAGTCTCTCGTGTTGTTTCGCACCCCCCTTTGCTTGGTTTCACTTCATATTTTTTTGTTTAACTCGAGAGGGACCGGCAAAAGATATTTTCTTTTTTACGTAATATTTTGTTATTACTGAATATTGTCGTCTCGTTATGTTTTGTTTTGTTTGTTTTTTTTATTATTTTGGTTACTTAGACTTCCTCAATGTTTTTTTTTTTTTTATTATTTTTCGTTTAATAACACTTCCTACCCCCAAAAAACGTCAAGTGTACATCAAGCGACGAGAAACACAGCTTCCTTCCGTTAAAATGAAAAAATCTTTTTGTGCAACAACATTTGTGTGTATACGGGTAATTAATTCTGCGACAATACAGAGTAACGACCTGGCCCTCCCCTACGCGGGTGCAGGCTTCTAAACAACCCAACCCCCCGCGAGAGAAAAAGAAAAGCCACAATAATTAATATTAATTATTATTCCGTTTAATTAATCTCGCGCCTCGTCCGAGGTTTTCCGTAGTCACATCCATGGACGGACCGCTATCCCTTTTCCTCGAGAAAAAATATAGCGTCTCACGACTTCAGCTCGGAAGCTACTACACTATATACCCTCCCAAACTTCCCTCGGTACTCCCGAATGTGCCTTACATCACTATATGCGACTGCGTTTGATTGACGGGGCCTCGGAACTGTGTGACGTTCCGAGTTTATTTATTTTTTTTAGTTTGATTTGTCAGTCTTACTGGAAATAAACTTTTTTTTTTCTTATTTTGAGTACCCTCGTTTGCGCGTTTCAAAGTACTCGACTGCGGGTGCTAAGTATATCTACCCCCCAGCGGTCGTGTTTTAGATAAGCTTCCAATTTTCGTGTGCTTCATCTCTTTCTTTTATTTTTATTTTTTTTCATCGAATTGTTCAAAGTGTGTCGGTTCGTTTTCCATCGAGTGGAATGATCGACTCCAATTATTTATTTTTTTTTTTTTATACTTTCGATGTCGTCGTTCTTGCGTCTGTCTCTCTCGTTTTTAGTCTCATCGCGTCGTCGGCTCATTGTCGGCAAAATCCCCGTGACCGCTCGGATTTTGGCCGAAATGGCGCGTACGTACCCCCTCGACTATACATACATATGTGCCTCGATCAAAGCGAGTTTCATCAATTGCATCGAATTCGACGTTTTTATTGTTCCCGGGTTTCTTTTGTGACGCACTTTCCTTTTTTGGTTTGTTCATTTATTTATTTATTTATTTTTTTTTTTTAAACCACGGATTGAACTCTTTTCAACACGTCGCGAAGTATTTAACACGACTGCGTCGTGTATTTTGTTGTTATTATTATTTTTTTTTTATTCATTTACTTCGCGATCAGGTGGAATATAATTGTCTCTCGCGATTTGACGCGAAAGTCTTGTGTGTTACTTACGTGACTATTAGAAAATAACGAAAACGATTATTTCGCGTCTACAAGCGAAAGAAGTTTTTTTTTTTGTTGTTTGTTTAATCATCACCTTATAATTATTAATAAAGATCCTTAACACCTTAGGATCGCCTTAACTCTTAACCACTGAATTTGGCGTGTATTTTAAATCGCGCTCAATTTTATTTTACGTTATTTTAGTTTTTTTTTTTTTTTTTAGTACGTTAACTAGGCATGCAACAATACAATGTACGAAGTGGTATTAATGTATAATGTAATAATAATTAAAAAATAGTAATCAACTATGCAACTCCTCCCCCATCGCGCATTCATTCATATTTTATCTCTCTCTCTCTCTTTTTCTCTCAAACTCCTCTCACAAGTGTATAACATTGTTGGGCCCGGTAAAGAGTAAAATTGTTTGCATCGTTACTGCTGATTATTTTATTTTTTTTGTTTTTTTTTTTTTGTTTTTTTAAACTTTTCAGTAGCGCGCCGCGCGGCGAGTCGAGCCCCCGTCCGCCGCCGACGCGGCTTATGGAAACGACAGAACGTAAAAAAAGATCGACGGAGAGGAAAGAACAGTGTGGAGCGCTCGATCGCTTCGCGTTTTTTTTTTTTTCTTTTTTCCATTTTTTTTTTCGACTTTTTTTTTCTCTCTTTTTTTCATTTCTTAATCTTTTGGCGCGCACTTTGCGAACGTACAAAAATATATGTGTATCATCTATAATATCCGAACGCTAGACCCTAAAAACTTTGTTTTTTTTTTTTTTATCTTCAGCTTCCTTTATCGTTTGACAGTTTCAACTTTTTTTTTATAATAACCGTGTGCTTAATACATCAATCGATCGACCCGAGCGCCTCGTTCTTTCCTCTCCTGTCCTTTTTGTATATCATATCTCCCCTCGAGCCGCCTGAATTTTCGTTTATTTTTTGTTGTTGTTGTTTGCTTCTTCTTTTTTATATTTGCGATCTTAAGAATTAAGTGACTTTTACAACTTATACTCTCTTTCTCTCTCGCACGACTAGCATATTCGTATCACGGCTTTTAAAAAGTTTTAACTTTCCTCCCTCTTTTCTTTTCTTTTTTTACTTTTTAAATCTCATCTCGCCTTTTGTGTATCCCTCTCTTTCTCTCTCGCCTGTTTAATTTCCTTTTTTTTTTTATTTTAAACGCCAAAATGAGTATAAGCAGCGGGTGGAGGTAAGCGACGCGCGTCCGTCCCGCCCGGGAGCCGCGCCCCCGAAGATCAAAGGAGATTCGGCTTTCTTCGTCCCCAAAAGCTTTAACAATTGATATGTGAAACGCGAAAAGCCCCCGAAGGCGCGGCCGAACCCTCCGCGCGAAATTCGACGCACGGCTTGTAGTCCTCCCTAAAAGCTCAGTCTTGTGTACTTTCTATTTCTCTCTTTTCTCTTCTGCTTCAGGTGATATGTGAAATTAAATGATTTTGCCATTTTTTTTTTCATATTTTTGTCTATTTTTTTTTTTTTTTTCAATGTTGGCTTCTTCCGTTCGATACAAAAAACTGAAGGTGAAATCAAGTCGAATTCGCTTGCGGACTGTCGAGGTCGAATCTCGCGCTCGAATGAAAAAACGATGATCGACGGAAATTCCTTTGTTTTTTTTTTTTTCATTCTTAATTATAGCATAATCGTTATATAAAAATTATAGCAACGTCCGAGTTTTCTCTCTTTCATCTTTCTTTTTTCTCAAATTTTTCTTCGAAAATAGTCGCGAGTACGGCGGTACTCGTCCGCGGAATTTCCGTCGCGGGGGAACGTACGTCGCGCGTCGCTCCACATACTCCGAATTTTTTCTGTATACAATACAAGAAACACACGCACAAGTATCTTCTTCTTCTTCTCCTCAATCGTTATCTTGTATCTTTTCTTAATCTTACAAGAAAAAAAAAAAAAAAAAAAATTCGTCCCTTTTTTTTTAGTTTAATCGTTAAATACACGCTTACATAGAAAAAACACAGCTACTCGTCGATCACTATAGATATAGAACCTGGAATGTGTAGACACTGTTTGTATTTTTTTTTTTTTTACCTTTTTAACTTTTCGTTAAGGCGAAGGAGGGTTTCTTTCTCTTATTATCGTCGCGCCCAGGATCTCGGAGCCAAGGCGCTGGCGGCGCTCTGCTTGGAATGTCTCGCGGGGAGGCTCCCTCCTCGATTTTTTACCTTTTCATTCGGTCGTGTCTTTGGCAGCGAGATCCGGCACTTCCCCTTTTTTTTTTAAAGAACTTCGTCGATTCTCGTCTTTTATTTTTTTTTTACTTCATTGATAAGCCATGGCTGAGAAATGAGGGGGAGGGACCGGAGGAGTGTTACTTAAGGAAGAGACTTCGAGGGGTGGATTCTTAGCGGAGGAAAATTTCAAAATAGAGCACAAAAGAGGATGAGAAGTGTATAGGAAATATACAAAATAAACTGAAAGATATACATGTAGATTACAGGTGAATATAGAGAATAAAATAAAAAAGTAAAAGTAGACAGTGTAAAATAAAAAAACAAAACACAGTCGGTGGAGTAATGTGAACTGAAAATATTATTAAAAAGCATTTTACAACAAAAAAATAACTAAAAAACAAACAAAAATACGCTTTACATTTAAATTAAGAACAATTGGGTTGTATCATTTAAAATAATAACATAACAAACCATACAAAAGAGAGACAGTAGTGTTTCGCGTTCATTTTCCTCGTCGTCGTATCGCGTCTCCTCTCAGCTAATCTCGACATACGCTTTTTTTTTCATATAATTCTACGCCTTTCTTTTTTTTTTTTTTGATCTCATTCCAACCGCGCAAGCTCTCCTCGAATCCCGCAAGCTCTCCCATTCCCTTTCTCTCTTTCTCTCACTCCACTCTCACAGTACTCGAAAAAAACACATGCTCATTCGACTAAATATAAAAAAAATTCATTGTACATTGTCTTTTTAAAAAAAAAAAAAGTAGTAATAGTAGTAGTAGTTCAGAAAAAAGGGTGTAGGAGAGAGCCGCGGCTTCGAGGAGCGCAGGTAAAAACGCAGTGTACAAAAGAAAAAAAAAAAGCTGTCGCTATACCATTCGCCTCGCGAAGCTCCTCTCTCGGGCAAGAGACGCGGCGTGTGCGGTGATAATGAAGGGGTGCGAATTTTGGCGCGCGTATATATATATATGTATATATACACGTGTGTACGAGAAGCTCGCGACGCGACGCGCAGAAAATTCCGTCGCACATTGGATCGCTTAAATGCGTGTGACAGTCTGTGGTTGAATCCTGTGTGTGTGTATGTGTGTGATTTCCGAGAGCTCGAGATTTCTTTTACCATCGCGTCTTCTTTTATACCATCTTTTTTTCCTTCATTTCCATTTACGTGTCGCCTTAAACTCTACGCGTATACGTAAAAAATACGAAATTCCGCCCACGCGCGGCCTAACTAAACGTACACCCGATCGTAAATTTACTTTCATTCATTGTGCATCCTCTTTATACTGTTTTCCGTTCAGTTTCAGCTATTCTCTCTTTTTTTTTCTAATTTTCTTTCATTACTCTCCTCTCTCCTATTTTGTACAAGAAAACGTAGTCGATATTAAAAAAAAAAAAAAAGTATATGTATAGTTAATGCAGAAAAAAAGAGGCATTCAGTTCGGCGATAACTTATTCGCTACACTGTACATGAGTAGTCCAGAGAAAAGTCATCCGTTTTGTTTTATTCTATTCTTCGTTTTTTTTTTTTTTTTTTAAGTCGATATATAGCGGTTCTCTTCCGTCAGTCTCCGGGGATCACATATCGCGACTCGCTCGATCGAAGTTGTTTGGCTATCGTACACATATATGCAATGCGACCGTATACAAGAAAAAAATTCAACGAATACATACGATGAGCTATTATCATTAATAATAATAATAATAAAAAAAGAGTCAGTTAATGCACAACGTCGACGGTAAGTACAATGGCAAGTGCGTCCGCAGAGTCACGCCGATATTCCGCGGGATCGGGACGCGTGGCGAGGCGCGCGAAGTCGCTCGATTTTTTTTTTTTTTTTTTTTCTTGTAGCGATGCGACGTCGCGGCGACACCGACACATTATCTTCTCGCGGCCCCGCGAAAAACAGGCTTCGCCGCGCGATCCAACGTTCCTAGTAATAATCAATAATAATCAATAATCAATAATAATAGTAAGAGTAATAATAATAAAAAAGAAGGAGCTGTCTAACTCTACCCATTCGACCCTCCGAAAAAGTGCCGATCGATCGTCGAGAGAGCACCGGGCACGCGTCGATCGAACGAGCCGACGAACGGGACAGAAGCCCCGGAAGAAGAGGCCCCGTCGCGCTTTTTTTCTTCGTTATAAGGCAGTGACGCTTTATCGGCCGGAAGAAGCGAGAAAAAAAAAAAACAAACGCGGCCGGAGACTATAGCTTGGTGTTAAATTCTCTATTTCTCGTGACAAAAAAAAAAAAAAAAAAAAAAAAATCAACGCGGGGATGTGTGTACAGTTTCACTCGTTAAGTAAATACAATAAATTAGACGTTAAACAAGGGAGTCGCCGTTGAATCGCTCGCGTTCCAGGTGTGATGAGTTGCAATGAACGAAACATAATTAATTTACAAAAAAAAAAAAAAAAAAAAAACAGAATGAAGGAAGATGCCATGCACGCGGAGAGAGTCGACGCTCTGGCAGAAGTAACGCGCGACTCATGCAACAATAGATTAATTAATACAATAGTACATTAATATAATAATCGGTACAAAAAAAAAAACTAAAGAGAAAGGAATTGTTACGTTGTAAATTAATACTTGTCCGCGCGCCGAGCGCTCGCGTTTACATTTTTTCTTTATTTCATATTCTCGTTTTTAAAAAAAAAACAAAAAGTTCTCAGTGAGCCCTTTTCAAATAGGGGACACATCCTGCGCTCGCTCGCCCACGTTATTGACCTTTTTTTTCACTCGCTTTGGGCAGAAAACAAAATTGAGAAACATGAACGGAAAAAAAAGGAAAACTAAAAAATAATAATAATAATATAATAATAATATAATAATAATAAAACACAAAATGGAACAAAGAGAGGAAAAACCTAGTTAACAGACAAAATAATAATATAGGCGTAGGAGAAAAACTAGTGAACTCTTACGTAAAAGATGTACAATTCGTTACTCGCTACTTGACTACGACACTACTTTTATCAAAAAAAAAATAATAATAATAATAATAATAATAATAATAAAAAGGAGGTCTAATAGCTCGTACAAAAAATTAATAATAATTACAGAAAAAAAAAAACACAACGGATGCGTAGGATGAGGCTTCTGTGCTAAGTGAGCTTCGGTCGCTTCGTATAGGAAAAAAATTCATCGTTTTTCGGTTCTTATAAAAAAAAAAGGGACGTAATAGTCGCGAACGACAAAAATACGACAATCGCGAACTCGCACGACGCGTTTATTTCTCTCTTTATCATTCCCTCGTTTAAATGCTAGTCAATAATGTAGTCGTAAGCTAAGAGCTAATAAAAATAATAATAATGAGAAACAAAAAGAATGTAGAGATTTTTTTAAGAACAATCGTCGAACGAGCGCGTAATACTGGGGGTTTCATTCTTTTTTAATAACTTTCTTAATCACCTGCCTCTATAACTCGATACACATTTAAAACAAAAAAAAAAGAGCGAAAAAACGATCTTCCCGTTTTCTTCGATTCTCTTTCGCTTGGATAGGAGCTGCACGAGCGCCAATTTTGTTCGCGAGTTTCGACTAACAAACTTTCTTTTCTCAACTGTCCTCAACGTCTAACGAACACTTTTTTTTTTTTAATTAATGATTGTCACCAAGCGCATGTCTTATTTTTCTTTTTGTATAAAAAAGTTCGCTTAAAAAATGTTCGAGATTACACAACGTGACGTAAAACACGAGAAAACAAGAAAAAAAAGTTAATTTAACATAATACTAATATTCGACGCGACGCCCTGTCGTCTGGAGAATTTTTCTTCTCACAACTCGCTCAACAATTTCATCTTTTATACAATTGAATAAACTAGAGATCGACTCTGGCGTTAAAAAAAAAAGTCGATGACCGGCAACTCTTTCTTTTTCTAAAAAAGAAACGGAAATGGAAAACGAACAATCAATAAGCACGTAAATGTGTTTTGGTCGCTTCACGATAAAATATTAAGAGACACAGTTTTTGTTTTCTGTTGTACAGTACGACGGAGCAGCGGCTCGTGAATACATCGTCTATTATTTTCGGATGCGAGAAATGCACACACATTTTCTTTCAATTTCGCTAGGTTTCAATCGTTTCTTCTCTCTTCCTTCTCTTTTTTTTTTATCTTTACGTTTAAACCTTTGCGCATGGTCACTACGACAGAGCGAACTGTGTATTGTGTTCTCAGTGTGGGTGTGAATGAAAAATCGGAGGAAATGAAACACATTCGCAGTAAACAACGATTCAATCTTGCAGCTAAGTTTTCTCTTTTTTTTTTTTCTTAAACGCACACACACGCTCCACACTTATCTCTTTATCGGTTTTCTAGTTTCTCTTTACGCTCGTAAATTGGCGATCGTCGATTATTGACTAACTAATAGAAAGATATAAGAACTAACTAGGTAATTATTAAATGCGAACGTACGCAAAAAAAAGCACTACTTACGTCATACGATAAAAAATAGTAATAATATTAATAATAATAAAAATATAATAATATAATAAGAAATAATAATATTAATAATAATAAAAAAGATTGATGATAATAGTTAAATGATGAGAATGATCGTAATTACAAAGAAAGGGGGGCTCGATTGACGGCAATCAGCGTTGCTTTACAAAATGCAAAATGCGTGCAATTAAGGAGCCACATTACGCGGAAAGTCTCTTTCCACTTTATCTTTCGTTTATCGTCACTTCGGTCTTTTTTATTCTCTTTTTTTTTCCTTCTTTTGTCTTTCTCCGTTATACCATTTTCTCTCTTTCTTCGGAGAGACACGCGCGAAAACTTTCGTGGCCCGAGAATCGAGACGAAAAATTGGAAAAAATTCTTTTTTTTTTTAATTTATGTATAAAAAAAAAAAGAAAAAAAATAATCAACAAAATCGCCACCTAAACAACGCAGTCGGAGTCAAAAAAAATTTGCCTCTCTCACTCGCTCTCACTCATTGTTTCTTTTTTTTCTTTCGACATCGAAATCTCGCACATCACGCTTATCCAGCATCATCTTTTCTTTTCATTTTTATCTTCTAATTTCGTTCAATACCTTCGAATCGAACGCGCCTCGAGTACACAGTCAAAGTTTGTCAAACAGAACGTAGAAAAAAAATAATACAATAAAACATACAAAGTGTAAAAAAAAGTTAAAAAAGAAGAACTAAACACACGCATATGTAGGAAAAATACAAAGAGATTCCGGAAGGATCAGGGGGGGATGTACATGTCTTTCGTCTTGGTTCCTTTTTTTTTTTCTCTCGGGAAGCGGTGCGAGGGTGAAAAAAAGTTGGCGGGCGTGGGGAGGCGGGGAGAAGGTCATGGGAAAATTCACGAAGAGGAACAAGAGGACAAGGGGGGGGGGAGGATTAAGGGGGTGAAAAGTGACTAGCGGCGGCGAGCTCTACAACTAAACAACAACAACAGTATTTTCAGTTTATAACAACATTAACAAGTAAGTTTTGTCGCGCGTCTGTGTTTTCATCTTCGTCTCTTCTTTATCTCTCATTTATTTTTTCGCTCTCCGAAGTCCGCTCGCCTCTTCCAAAAAAATTTTTTATTCCTTTTCTTTTTTTCGTCCTAGACGCATAAAACGGTCTACTCTCTCTCACTCGCTCTCTCATTATCGAAGGATCCGGTGCGCGCGCGCGCGCACGTACGTACGTACAAACACTCCTCTCCGGTCGCGCACACCAATAAAAACAAACCGCGTGCGCGTGTGTTCACGGGGGGGGCTCTCACCTCCTGGTTCTCCGCACAAGAAAAAAAAAATCGTCACTCGACGGGAGCGTCCATATGTCGACGAGAACAGGATACACAGGTGTCACAGCAGCCCCGTGTATTTTCATTTTCATTTTCATTTTCGTGTCTTGCACGCGCGCGCACGCAGACCGGCGGAGCGGAGAGAAAAGTCGAGAAAAATACATAAAGAAGAAAAACAAAAAAAAAAAAAAAGTAGTTTAAAATAAAACATAAAGGTTGTCGATCGAAGAGTTTTAAAAAAAAGGTCGAGGAGTGTAGTTGTTTCCGGGGGTCCGGCGCGCGCTGGATGATAAAAATTTTTTACGGCGCGATTGGATACAACAGCAACAGCACGATTATGATACAAAAACACACACTTGCTGGCTCTCGTCCTGCCGGGGTCAGAGGTCCCGCTTGGTCCTTGATGCGTGGCGGGGGAGGGCGCGTCATCGGTGTCGCTGGACGCGGCTCTATATGCCGATCGGCGGCACCTGCACGTAGCGGTAGATGTACAGCCGGTAGTCCTTGCTGGCGAGGACGACGCTGCCGTCGTCCATGAGGGCGACGTCGAAGCACTGGGCGTGCTTCACCTTGGACTCGAGCGCCGAGACCAGCTGGCCGTCCTGCGTGAAGATCGTCAGATTGAAGTTGTTGTGATTGTCGGCGATGAGGATCTCGCCGGCGGCGTTTATGCCGACGCCGATGGGATAGTTGGTGATGCCCTCGCCGCCGATCTGCCTCAGGTAAGCGCCCTCGTAATTAAAAACCTTGACGCAGTGGGCGCGATTGTCGCTGATGAAGATCTCCTGCTTGTCGTTGACGACGACGCCGTTCGGGAACTCGAGGTGCTTCGAGCAGCCGAACTTCTGCAGCACATTGCCGGCCTGGTCGAAGATTATGACCCTCATGACCTTGCATTCGACGACGACGATGCGCCCCTTGGAGTCCACGGTGACGCCCCTCGGATGCTGCAGTATGTTGGCGCCGAACTTCCTGACGAACTGGCCGTACTGATTGTAGATCTGGATCTGGTGCGTGGGCGAGCGCTCGGTGACGATGATGTCGCCGGAGGTGCGCACCACGGCCACGCGGTTCGGGTAGAGCAGCTGGCCGTCGCGCTTGCCGCACTCGCCGAACTGGAACTTGAAGCGGCCCTCCTTGTCGAAGATCTGGATGCGGTGGTTGTTGGTGTCGGCGACGATTATGTCGTTCTGCGCGTTCACAGCGACGCCCGACGGCTCGGTGAACTGGCCCTCCATCACGCCGAACTCGCCGAACTTGCAGTGATAGATCATCTTCTGCCGCTTGATCTGCGACTTGAGGGGGAATATCGCAGCGGCGGGCATCAGCTTCGAGGTGAGATCGAGGACCGAGTCGGCGGGCACGCCCGCGGGCGCCTGTGCCACCTGCGGCATGGGGAAGTGCTCGTTCGTGCCGACGGAGACGGGATAGGCGTCCGCCCCGCCGTTGCTCCACTTCTCGTAAGGGTTGCTCATGCCGTTGAGGTTGAGGTCGCTGATGCTGGTGGAGAAGGGCCCGAGGCTGTTGGCCGAGGAGAATCGCTTGGAGATGACGCTGCCGGTGCTCTCGAAGGGCGAGGGCGAGGTGCTTGGGCAGCCGGAGCCGGCGGAGACGAGGCCGTTGCTGTAGGGCCGGTCGAGGAGGAGGCCGCCGAGGGAGCCGGCGCTGCCGGGGCCGCTGCCGGGCCCACTGGCGGGTCCGCTGCTGCCGGCGCTGCTGGCGCCGCTGCCGATGGCCGTGGGCCGGGCGATGGGCGGCTGCTTGCTGGGCCCGCTTGCGTTGTTGCCCTCGCTGTTGCTGCGCACGTAGCCGAAGGTGTTGCGCACGCCCACCTGGATGGCCTGGTAATTGCTGACGAACTCGAGGTCCGCGGCGGACTGGCCGCCGAGGTCGGGCGTGTAGCTTAGCATCAGCTGGAGCTTAGAGTCCAGGAGCTTCTTGACCATGAGCACCTCCGTGACGGTGGTGTACTTGGTGAGGCGCTCGACGAACTCGCAGGTCTGCTGGATCTTGTCGGCCATCTCCGTGGCCTTCTGCGTGACGACGCCCAGGCTTATCTGCTTCGCCGAGAATATTGACTCGAGCTCCTTGAGCAGCTCCTGCTTGCGCTCCTCGAGCATCGAGCGGTAGAACTGGAAGGTGTCGTTGATCTCGTTCTGGGCCTTGTGGTACTGGACCTGGAGGCGGGCGGCCCCGTGATCGGCGGCCTTAACGGCCGAGCGTATCTCCTGGGCCTTGCCGCGGCACTCCTGGATGGCGCGGCCGATGGCCTCGAGCTGCTGGGGCCCGACCTCGCTTATGTGGACGCAGTCGTGGAGGGGCGCCGGGTGCTCCGTGACGGTGCACTCCTTGCAGATGGTCACGCTGCAGCCGCGGCAGTAGTACTTGAGGAGCTCGCTCTTGTGGCGCGGGCAGAAGAGGGCCTTCTCGCCGGCGGAGGCGGAGCCGTTGAGGAGGAGGGGCCCGGCGCCGGCCACCAGGCTCTGGACGAGGGCGCCACCGGCCACGGCGGCTGCGACGCTGGCCTTGGACTCGGGGAGGCCGTTGCTGCCGGCGTCGGCGAGCTTGGACTCGGGCCCGAGGTTGAGGACGCGGTGGCCCTCGAAGCAGTGCATGAACTGGTGGGCCATCACGCAGTTGGGGCAGAGGAAGTTGGCGCAGTCGAAGCAGCGCGCTACGGCGTCGGACTCGGTGGACTTGCAGCCGGTGCAGCGTACGCCGCCGCTGGCCGTGCCGCTGGGGCTGCTGCTGGAGCTGGTGTTGGAGGGTGGCCCGGAGCCGGGGCCTTGGGGGCCGTTAGCGCCCGGTGCGGAGCCGGTGGAGCTGGGCCCGGAGTTGGGGGCGGTGCTGCCGCCGATGCCGGAGCTGCTGGAGACGCTGCTGCCGCCTGCGCCGAGACGGCAGCGCGGGCAGGGCGCGTCGCCGGGCTTGCCGAGGGGCGCGTCGAGGCAGAGGTCGCAGCTGTCTACGTCGCAGATGGCCGAGTCCGAAGCCGGCGGCGAGCTGCCGCTTACCGTGAGCGGCGACAGCGAGGCCAGGGAACCGAGGGAATTCGCGCGCGATTCCAGCGATGGTGTCGGCGAGGCCATCTTCAGTCAACCGGCATTCCTGGAACAGAAGACGAATATTACGCTCGTTAGTTTCTTTTATTGCTTCTTTTTTATTTATTTAATTGTTTTATTTTATTGCCCTGAACACTCTAAAGTTGAATTATAGTGTGGAAATTCCGCTGATTCTTTTAGCGAACAGATTTTCCACACGGAGAGAATGAGTAAGTAAAAATTGCCAACCGTGTAGTAAAAATTACTAACCTCATAGTAAAGATTGCCAACTTTCTAGTAAAGATTGCCAACTTTCTAGTAAAAATTGCCAACCTTCTAGTAAAAATTACAAAGCGGTTGGTAATTTTTACTAAGCGGTTTGTAATGTTTACTCACTCTTTCTCTCCGTGTAGAATTTCACTAATTGATATAGTAAAAAGATTTCTACTTAGTTGCATTAATGGAAATTAATAGTTATTCACTATTTCAAATAGTAGATTTACACTAATTCATAATGAAGCACTTTGCAATTTTCAAATTAGTGCATAGTCACTATGAATTAGTGCTTTTTCACTAATTCAACTTTAGAGAGAAAATATACAAGTATAATAAGTATAATTTTGATTAATTGTTGGCTTATATATATTTTTATTGTTAATTATTGGGTTCATTATTTTGTAGTTGCAGTTTCATGTATGCTTTTGTTGCTAAGTGAGCAAAGAATAGTTATTTCACATACTAGTGCGTTATAAGTTATTTTTGGACCCGTACGTGTTTAATAATTCACACGATTGCAGAAATCACTTATGACGCAAGTACGGAACAAAATTTTATAATACGATGGCGGAAAACGCCGTTTTATCGGACGCTTGAGTGCGATAAGTAGACGTTTTACGCACTAGTGCGTTATAAAAGTGTTTTATTAAAATTCAATGTTTTACATTGTACAACGAATTTCAGAAAATTTATGATAAAATTTGTTATTTGCTGTAATAATATTCTTGTTATATTTTATACACCTTTGCAGTGTATCGAGGATAATTTTATTAATAATTATATATTTATTTATACCATCATTATCCTTAATATTTTTAATCCAAATTTAAATGTGTTTAAAACAAAGCCTGTATGACATTTGTGACGGACTTAAACAACTTTACTAATTACTATAATATTACTTAATTAGATGTTAACTGTAATAAGCTAAGCGCATTATAAAGGGTAATCTTGTGGCAAATGATAACAGGTAAATTTTAATCCGCCAAAATCTAAAAATAATTACGTAATAATTACACGCAATGTGTTATTTTAACAGTACCGTCAAATTATTTTGTTTATACTCTAAAAAGTAACGTAAGACAAATGATAGCATAAATTCTCGAAAATGGGAGGCAGACTCGAAACATAATTCTTGACAAAATTGTAATGTAAAAAATTATCATAATGATAGCAAATTTGACTAAGCAATTCTTTCGAGCATTATGGTAATTTTCTTCGGTTCAGTGATACAGGGATGTACTGTGTACATACACTTTTATCGTATTTTTATTTATTGTACATAAAATTCCATTCCTCGTTTACAATTTTAATTTCCACATCACAAATTTTCTTTTAAAGCACTAAAATCAGGATAATTCCTTAGTATACGCAGAAAAATTTGCAATCAGATTTCAATAAAGAAACGTAAGAAATTCTTCTTTTTTCACTTTTCATTAAAATTCTCATTTATACTTGTCAAATTAAAGAAAAAAAAAACTGTAACAATTTCCCTTCTTTAATTCAGCATTCAAGAACGCTCGTTCAAAACAAAATTCATTGGCAATGTGTACATCTCTCAAGCATTATCCTTAAACGCATCCAAACGCAGGGGGAATTATCCGCGAGATTACAGATTTAATCAACAGCGCGTGGATTAGGGAAGAAATGTTAACCGCAAAAAGAAGCCTCGAGATGAAGAGAGAGAGAGAGAGAGAGAGAGAGAGAGAGAGAAAAAAAAAGGATCAAAACGGTTCAGCGCGAAACACTGTATATTCATCCGGCGCTCATTTTCAATTTCCCAGGACGAGCGCGGCTCTGTGGAAGCACCGCCGAGTCCCGAGTGTTAAGTATAGGCAAGAGTTGCCTCTACCTCGCTCTTTCTCCCCGCTCGGCAATGCAAAATCGACAGCGCGCACGTCGCGAAATTCCCACGGACGTAATAGCGAGACCTCGCGGCTCGTTGCCCGCTGCTATTACACGCTTACGTATCTCCCTCTCTCTACTTCTCTCAAGACTGATATTTTATTTATTTTAAGACTGAAGATATCCTTACTAAAAATATTTTAATACTTATTCATGTAATGTATTATATTATATTATATTATTGTATTTTATTGTGCTGCTGTAATTATGAATTTATATTTATAATTTTGCCTTCTGAGGTAAATAAAAGTTCTCTCTCTCTCTTTCTCTCGCACAACACATTTTGTATTATATTTATTTCTAATAACGAAAATCCAATGCACTTCGCGCGTCCTCCTTTTTTATTCGGGTTAGATTTTTAAATTTAGCGCCACTTAACCGGATATGGCAAGGCGCCAATTAAATTGCGTTTTAAAATGCTTCACAACATCCTGCCGTCCTTTTTTTAAGACAGGATTATATTTGGCATTTATTGATTTTGTACCTGACTGTGATATTCTGTCACTGTGTTAATACTTATAAGGCTGAATTTTAAGATAGAATAGAATACACATGTATCCCTTTATCAATTTTACTTACAGTATGCGTAAAAGTATAACGTAAGCCTCAAAAAGCTCTCCATCTTTTTTACTTTTTCACATACTATGTGTAAAATTGCATTTTTTTACACACTAAAAACAGTTGTAAAATTAAATTTTACATCCATAAAGTCCACTTTATTGACCTCTGCAGAGGGAGTAAAATCATATTTTATTCTCTGAACTCATTTTATTCCC
>JAWWEN010000020.1:3672081-3711708 GCA_035582955.1 Sycophila texana
AAAACAAAGAGGTCTTTTCAGAGGGCTGAAATTCCTGAGCGTTCGGTGCGCCATAAGAAGTTATCACTTCAAAAATTTAAAATAATGCCCTTTCTTGCATTTGGAAGCATCCCTGGTGGGGATCGAACCCACGACCTTTGGATTAGAAGTCCAACGCGCTATCCTCTGCGCCACAGGGACTATAGGCTCTGCGAATTCACGAATGCCACGATTAACCGAGGCACTTTTCTAAACGACGAAGCCGATAGATGGCTTTTGTAGCGCACCAACTGCGAATCTACAATCGATGATAACAGGAACTTCCGAGATCTTTGGCTACCGTCGGCTGGTATGCTAGAAATAGTTATGCTCTAACTAACTGCTTTTTTTATACTTTTTTCACTCTAATCGCTACACGAAATTGAACGATTTAAGAAATTATTATTTTTTCTTCATATTTTGACATAGAAAAAGAGTGCTCCAAGTTTCTCTTGTTACGCTTACTGTTAAAAAGTAGTATAGAGAAGAGGGATTTTGATGTTTCATTGTTTCTCCGTGGAAAAAGGCCGTCTAGCACTGTAGCCGTAGCCACGTCCGTATCGAAGCAGTGAGCTTCTCCGTGGACCGTGACGTCCGTGACGCACGGGCACGGCGGCACGGCGGCACGGCGTCTGATTCCCTCCCCCGCTGGGCCGCTCTTCGGCGCAGCCGCACTCGCTGTGAAAGATGGCGGCCCGAAAACATATGACAAAGGAGAGCGGGCTGTACCGCGCGAGCACGGCCCAGCAGCAGCGGCCCTCAGCGGCTCACGACGTCGCGGTCGAGCTCCTCGCCGTCGCCTGAGGGGAGTCCGCAGCCCGAGGGACGCCCCGTGGGTCGCGCCCTCCCCCCCGCCTGGAGCCTGCAGGTATCATCCGGGAGCGTGGCGGCCGTGCGCCCCGTGCGCCCCGTGGCAACCGAACGGCAACCGAACGGCAACCGAGCTGCCACCCCCTCGCGCCTTCCTCCCCGTCCCTCCTCTGCTGACCGCGACGCGCTCCGGGATCTCCAAAATCGATTCTTCGGAGCAACATTTTTTTCACTGCCCTCCCCCCTCCTGCGAAAGTCTCCACTTTGCTACGCACGCACGCGCTCGCTTTCTGTTATTGTTGTTGACGCGCAGCGCAGCCCATTGTTGTCGTCGCCGCGTGCCATCGCCGAGTGCATGTTTCGCTTTCTCAGCTGACGATGCAGCAGCTATGACAGCTACGGGGAGGACGGAGCCGTCGAGCTGGACCTTCCGGGCCGAGGGATCCTAGGGGAATCCAGCGACGTCCGCTGCTGCTCTTCCTCTCCGAAGGGACGATGCTCCGTTTTATTGTTGACAGGGAGAGATCGGTGCGCGACTTTCGTAGGTACCACAGCGGATCAATACGCGGCTGTCTATGTGTAAACAAAAGATGGATCGCACCAATGCTGTCGATCGAGATCGCTCATTCCCGGTTCGGACTAGTATGACCAATTAGACTTACGATCTTCTTCTTAAAGAACATTTTTTTCATTTTCAATTTCATTAGCATTTACATTTTCGAATGCAAATTATAATGATAACAGAAATTGGCAAGTTATTTTTGCTAATTATTACAAGCACTGATTTTATTTTATTTTTTTTCAGCAAATATAGAGCCATGTCTACACATGGAGAATGGGTTCAATCGCTTCGGTGCTTCAGTGGCATTGCTCGGAGTGCTCTCTGATAAATCCAACCGAGACTCCCCAATGTGCAAGGTGCGGCTTATCTCGCGTCAAGAGCCATGAGAGAGCTGCGTCAAGCTATCTTCTCCTTCGCAATTCCCTGACCCAGTGTCCTAACAACCCGAGGATAGAGAACAAATCCCACTCATCCTCGGGATCATCCAGTCCTCCCACTCCACCGCCAAGGCACTGGATCACTGTGAATAATAGTCAATCTACTGTCAGTGCCTCCGCTTGTTTAGAGCCACAGAAATTAATAAAATTACCACCCATACCAGCTCTTCAAAAGAACCAGTATGAAACATTTGTTATATTAAGGTAAATCTAAAGTTTATTTAAAAGTACAAAGTTTAAATCGGATGTTTTTAAACCCAATATAAATACTTACAGTGATTATAGAGACAAAAGTAACAGTTCAGAATATAGCAGTCTTACAAGACACCGTCGAAGGTCTTGGTCAGGTCTAGCAGAAATTCTACCATTTCAAATCGCTAAGGCATCTTCCCTTCCATCCTTAGTAAATCAGTGGACTTGTATACGTTGTTTGCTGGATAACAGCTGCAGAGCAGCACCAATTTGTACAGCTTGTGGAGCAAGTTCATCCATTGCTCATACTCAAGCTACTCAAATAGGAGTGAGAAAGTGTCGAAGACTCAACACTACAAAGAATAGTGCTCTGAAAACGGCCACCCGTTTAGATCTTGTTACTAAAGTGACTACAGGTTCAGTTACACGAGTTTTGGACACTAGTACTAACAATGTAAAAATTTCAATAGGTGCTAATACTACCAAATTGGAAGGTAAGAATGTTTTATAAAATTTACTTTAAATAATTAATTCCAATCTACTTTAATTGAAGCTTCTTTACATGTTCATCAGCTTCTGAAATAAATTAAAAAAAAAAAAAAAAACATGAAATTATTATTTTCTTTAAGACAAATATGGATTAACAATAACATACTAAATAAAGTAGGCATTTAATAAAAGTAAAGTAATATAAAAATAAGAAATCAAAGCTCGCATTAGTGCTACTAGACTTTTTATCTAAACTGAAAAAAGTGTGCAATCATCAGAATGTCAGTATCTTTTTTTCCTTCTTGATCAGAGTATCATGGAGCAAAAAAAAAAAAATGAAGGTGACACGAAAAAAAGAAGTTTACTCCCGAATACTGAGACACGTCTGAGCTGCTATTTGTTGTAGGTATGGCGCAGTTATCGAGCATCAGCCGCAGCGAGCGAGCCCGCGGAGGTGGTGGCAGTGGCGCGGGAAATCGTGAGGATTGGAGCCTTCCGAACGTAGAGAGCATGCACTCCGGAAGCTCGGCCAGTTACATCGACGGCGGCATAGACAATCCCAGGTACACTATCGATTAGAGCTGCTTTCTCTGAAAGAATAATTCTGAATTTTTCTGATTATTGGCATGCAAATAGTTAAAAGTTACATTAACTTTTTTTCAGCCATCCGTCGCAGCGTTCGCCAAAGCGTCACAGTCCGTCGATGTACGAGAGGGTCAAGTCGAAGGTGTCGCGTTCGCTGTCGAACGGTTCGGTAGTGCAGAAGCTGGTGGGCGGTGGCAGCGCTGGTGGCGATCCAGCGACTCGTCCCACTAGTCTCATCGTTGCCGAGATGAGCCACGTGGTGGACGAGAGCCTATGGAGCTGCGATAACTGCACCCTTGACAATGAACCTGGGCTTGAGCAGTGCGAGGCATGCGAGGCGCCCCGCAGCCCTGCACCCTGCAGTGGCGTTGTTATTAGTGTACCAGCCTGGGAACCGCGGGCACTAGCTTCTGCTGGTCCGCTGTCCTACAGGTGAGCTACAGCACTCGCCCAACAAATGCACTGTTTTCTTCATAATCTGCTTATGTTTTCAGAAGATCTTTTTCGGACGTGGATTCGGTATCAAGTGTCAATCAGCGCAAGTCAGCGAATCGCCGGAGTCTGAATGACGATGAGCCACCAGCGGTGCCTCCACACTCGGCCGGCTTTAATAGCGGTTCGAAGCCAAAGTACTCGTATATTGGAATCGCAGATCCTGATGTGCCGCCGCCTTTGCCGAAGAAGCATGGAGTCAAGGCGCCATTGGCTGCACAACATCACGCGCGCAGTGGATCTACAAGCCCTGTGTCCGCCACCGCTGTCGATCCCAGCCTTAGCCCTCTTAAGCGCATGTGGACCTGTAAGAAGTGCTCCTACGCCTACAATCCCCTCTGGTCTGTGGGCTGTGACATTTGCAACTCGTCCAAATCGCCCCCGACATCTACTCAGTCTAGTTTGTCCTCCAATTCAGGTTCGATTAAAAATAACTTAGTGACGATATGAATTTTATAGCAAAAGATATATGAATTCATAAATGATTTGAAACATGTTGTTAGCCAGCAAAAGTGGCTCGAATTCTCGCAGTCAATTGCAGTCACCAATTGCCATTTCTCGAGATAGCGTGCGTTACGTACCGGCGAAAACGGCGACTCTAGCGACGGCGGAGTCAGATCTTGAAGATCACCTGGAGCCGATATCAACAAGCGATAGTACTTCGAGTGCCTCCTGGACCTGTCGCAAGTGCACCTTACTTAATCCGGTATCGCGATTAACTTGCGAGGCTTGCGGAGGTTCGAAGCTGCGGAGTGTTAGTTGTCGCCTCGAGGATTCAACCTTGCGTAAAGGAGAGTTTTGGGTCTGTCCTTCATGCACTCTCCGCAATCCACTCTCATCTCAGACCTGCAATGCCTGCAAAAATCTCGCGGACTTCCTCGAACTACCTCGGGAACCCAGACTTACCAGCACACATCAACAGGTTATTAGTGGACTTGTTAGTTGTATCAATCAATCCAATGCTTGACAAGAGATAATACTTATTTTATTTTTTTATTAGGTTACCCAAAGAAGTCCTAGTCCAAGACTAAGTGCAGTGGCTGCTACAGTTACTAGTCCAATGCAAAAAATAGTAACACCTAGACATAGAAATTCCGTAAGAAAAAATGGCGCCTCGGCTGGTGGTAATGATAAAAGGCATTCCAAAGTTAAAGATTCAAACAACACGCACGTATGTTCCTGATTTTTAATAAGATTCTTAAAAGAATGTTTACTTTGATTATTATTTTGAGCTTTTATTTATTTTGAAAACTCTAGTGGCAGTGCAAATTATGTACATACGAGAACAAGAGCACAAGCGGTAACTGCGAGATGTGCCAAAGTTCTAAGAGCCTGTCGCAATTGGCTGGCGACAGACTAAAATTCCCTCATGAACCGATAACAAACACGCTAAGAATTCAGCGGCAGGAGAGTGTTGTCATGGAAAATCTGCGCCATATCGAGGAAAGAGAAGCACTAGAAAAGTGGGAGAGAATTGTGCGATATTGCAAGGAAGTAAGACTGATGCAAAGCCATAAACAGTTATAAGTAAAGGAAATAAGGAATAAAAAAAATCTTTTGTTTTTATTTGATAGACAAATGAGCCCTTTGTGGATGACTCGTTCCCGCCAGCGCCCAAATCTCTGTACTACAATCCGGCGGAAACGAAGGACAACCATGTAGTACAGTGGAAGCGGCCTCACCAGATCAACGTCGATTCGAGCGTCGATTCAATGCTGCCTTGGGCAATATTCCGCACGCCTCTGCCCTCCGACATATCGCAAGGCGTCCTCGGTAATTGTTGGCTTCTCTCGGCCCTAGCGGTCCTAGCCGAGAGCGACGAGCTCGTTAGGCGTGTACTCGTCATGCGCGAGACCTGCCCCGAGGGCGCCTATCAGGTACGCCTCTGCAAGGATGGCAAATGGACCACCGTCCTCGTTGACGACCTACTACCTTGTGATAAGAGGGGACACCTCGTTTACTCTCAGGTATAATATTATTACCAAGACTTTTTGAATTTTCTAAAATTTAATATTTATTGCATGAAAATGCCAGGCTAAAAGGAAACAGTTATGGGTGCCGCTAATTGAGAAGGCCGTAGCAAAAATTCACGGGTGCTACGAGGCCCTGGTTTCGGGTCGAGCAATCGAGGGCCTGGCTACCTTGACCGGGGCACCCTGCGAAAGTGTGCCTTTGCAGCCGTCAGCACTGCCCAGCGAAGACGAGCTCGACAAGGACCTGATCTGGGCCCAGCTACTTTCCTCGCGCCAGGCCATGTTCCTCATGGGTGCTAGTTGTGGCGGAGGTAACATGAAAGTCGACGAGGAAGAGTACCAACGAAAAGGCCTTCGACCAAGGTCACCTACTTTCTTTTCTATCTACTAAATAGCTTTGAAATAAAACATTTATTAAAAACTCAAGCATTACAGGCACGCGTATTCAGTGTTAGATGTCCGAGATGTTCAAGTAAGTTACTAAAAAAATTTCAAGTCTTTTAAACTAATTAGAAATACAAGCAAATTAATAAGGATAAAATAATCTATAGGGTATCAGACTGCTGCGATTGCGCAACCCGTGGGGCCATTACAGTTGGAAGGGTGATTGGTCGGATGACAGTCCAATCTGGACAATTCAGCTGCGCGAGATGTTAATGCCACACGGAGCTTCGGATGGTGTTTTCTGGATATCTTTCGATGACGTACTCAGGTACTTTGACTGCATCGACATCTGCAAGACCCGAGTAGGCTGGAGCGAGGTCAGACTCAGAGGCACGTTACCACCACTCTCGTCTCTCAGGCACTTATCATGCGTATTATTAACAGTGCTCGAACCTACAGAGACTGAGTTCACGCTTTTTCAAGAGGGTCAGAGGTAGCTAAATGATAAACGATTTTTTTTATACTCTAAAATTAATATTAAAGAAAGTAAGAAATTTCTGAAGGATAATGTCATCATTTTTTCAGAAATTCTGAAAAATCTCAGCGTTCTCAGCTAGACTTGTGTGTAGTGGTATTTCGTACGCGTTCGCCTGCGGCGCCGGAAGTAGGTCGCTTGGTAGAGCACAGTAAGCGGCAAGTCCGCGGCTTCGTCGGCTGTCACAAGATGCTCGAACGCGATCTCTATATCGTCGTGTGTTTGGCCTTCAATCATTGGCACACCGGTATGGAGGACACCTCGAGCTATCCCGAATACGTGCTGGCGATACACAGCTCCAAAAGACTGCTCGTTGAACAAATATCGCCACCGGCCTTTGTACTTGCCGACGCCATCATCAGCCTCACACTTTCCAAAGGTCAACGACACGAGGTAAACCTATACCTGATTTATTTGCTATTTAAACTCAATTCTAGCTGAAAATTAATCGTGTAAAATAAAAACATTTTTTACCACCTTACAGGGTAGAGAAGGCATGACGGCTTACTATCTGACCAAGGGCTGGGCAGGATTAGTCGTGATGGTTGAGAATCGCCACGTAAACAAATGGATCCACGTAAAATGCGACTGCCACGAGAGTTACAATGTTGTCTCGACACGAGGGCAACTCAGAACCGCCGACAGCGTTCCTCCACTTCATCGGTAATCATCTCATTTCACTTGATCAAATTTACCGAAAGTACAATCAATTAATAGCTAACAGTTAAACTTTTTATTTTTAGACAAGTGATAATAGTATTAACTCAGTTGGAGGGCAGTGGTGGATTTTCGATAGCTCACCGGCTGACTCATCGGCTGGCGAATAGTGGCAATCTGCACGACTGGGGTCCTCCCGATACCCAGCACTGTCCCCCCATCGATACGCAGGTCGAGGGTCTGCACAGCCCCCGACTCATAACTTGAGGGCTTACAGACATTCGCATGTCGTGTCTTCACCTTGCTCTTTCCATGATCTTAGTCGCTGGCTTAGCCACGGCTCAATCAAGAGATACCAAAGTTTCAAAATCTCGGGAGACGTACTGCTCTTCATTTTTCGTGAATGCCTCTTGCTAAACTTTTTGCCCTCGTAAAGAGCGCGTATTTTTGCAAGAGGCGACGCTTGGATTTCACTAGCTCGACTTTCACTGTGCTTACATACAATGAGCACTTTATAACAAAAACATTATTTTTTCTTAATATATTGAAAGGCACGCGTGTTTTTTTTTTATTTTACTTAAAAAAAAATGGTGTGCATCGATGTATACTTGTAAGCTTTCTTTTTTATAAAAAGACACAGTTTGTTTTATGAACAATGAAAGATGATTCGTAGATATTTTAATGAAGGGAGAGATCTGATTTTTTATACTAAATTTAACATTGTATATAATCGGTGGTAGTCGAATTTAGTAATAATTTTTGAATATGCAAATGATTCTGAACTCTCTTGTAAACATAGAAGTAAGTGAATTTAAAGCTTTCGCGCAAACTAGATTCTTACTAGAACATTAACCAACAATGAACTTGCTATGTAAACAATAAAAAAGTTATTTTCTCAACGTACCTTGTAAGTGTCGTAATAAGATTCAACAAGGCTCAAAGCTGCTGTTTGTCAAACTTTTTTTAAGAAAGGGCGACAACAGTCGAATATGAAGAGTTTCCAAAGCAAAAAAAGAGTGGGAATGCAAAGAAGAAGGTACTAGAAAGAATTAGCAAAAATGCGATCAGTGTACCACTAAATTCTTATAAGGGGGATTGCTTAGAAACGCAACAATTCAAAATTAATGGTTGGATATCTGTTTAAAATAATAGAAAAAAGGCTTTATCTTTCAAGTAGTTTTTTTATCACGATAAATATAAACAAAAATTTCTGATAATTTCACCTTTGTGTATACATAGATGTACCAAATTGTTCAAACTCTCCTAGTGCAATATTAATGAAAAGAAATTTTCATTGCGAACAAGTATGCATCTAAAACTTTTTCTTAGACATACCTTGAAATCTGGTGACTGAAATTCAAACTTGTTTAACATTTTTCTGTTCATTATATATCAATGTAACAAAAGTTTATGCTAAAAGTGGAACTCGCTTGTCATTCTCAAATAAAATGTTTCTTTATGGTATTGTTACAGAAAAAAGAGAATTGGTTTTTTTATAAATTTTCACTGCCAAAAGATGATATCGAGTTGAACAATATTGCGCATTTTACATTACAAAAGCATATTTTAAATAGATGTTAGTTGTTTGCAAGAAAAAGGAATGATTTTATGTACAAAATAACTAACCAAAAAAACATTTGAATCAATCTTAAATGAAAGCAAATTCTAGTTGTATCACTTGACAATGCATGACGATAATACTCATTAGTCGAGTCTCACTTTTTTTTTTTTAACAATTGAACTTGGTCCACTTGTGCATGAAAGCATAGATTCGAATGATAAAAAAAAAATGATTTCATGAAGAACAAAAAATAAAAGACAGTATGAGATATCCAAAATACTTCCTGAAATCAACCTTTTTGTGCCTGTCCGAACGTGAGCGAAGTTTTTTGCCCTGTTGTATTCTTCTAAAAAAAATTGATCTACGCAGCACAAAGACTTCGAACGTAATATTACTAGCTAGTTGATGTATATACGGTACGATCGAGTGGTAAAAGTGAATTTTTTAATACTTTTTATTGATTTTAAGTTAGTAAGATTTCGAGTGTAGTTTAACGATTGTTTCATTATTTCTACAGTTTATCTTCTTTGTCAAGAGTAAAATATCGTGTTTACTCGAATGGGCAAAGCAAATAAAACTTTATTGTTTCAGCTGTTATGATAGAAATTCATATTTTATTTTTTATTTAGGAGATGAATAGTGCTAACGGCAGCATATATACGTGAATACTTTCCACATTGTACAACAAAGCTAATCTTATTGTTTTTTACAACTGTGGAAAGACTGCAACTATACTTGTAAATCCTTGAACCAGTAAAAAAATTACAAAAATATTGCATACTTAAGGATCAAAATTTTTTTTTGACGTCTCGATTGTAAAAAAAAAAAAACTATATTTTATAACGCATTCTGAAGTTGTTTGAATGTCAACGTTGAAATTAAAATTTTTAAATCTTCATTTCGAATAAGTTTCGAACAAGAGAGTAACGAAATATATGTGCAATATACAAAGGGCTATGGCAATCAGTATTTTAACTGAAAAGAGTAACGACACCATCTTTAAAGAACTTCATTTAATGTATCACTTGCTTAGTTTATTATAGTAAAAAAAATTATAAAAATTGAATATTGATTGCAGCAACTCAGTAACAAGACAATACTCGATTTTATGATCGATCAATTGATCAAATATCTCACGGAAAAGAGACGTTAGATTTTTAATATATTGGTTTAGTAAAATTAAAGTGGTATCAAATTAAACATTCGTTTATGGTTTAATAAAAAGAGGAAATTGTGTTCTACTTGAAGTATTTTTAAAATGAAAACAGACTTTCGAGTTTTAAGGAAAAGGTCAGTACAATGTACAATGTAGAGTGTAAATGATAGCAAAGAATCCACTACAAGAAAAATTGCTGCACAATTGTTATGATATCATGGTGGCACCAGAACACGGAAGTTTGCTCCTAAAAGCGAAGGGAGGAAAAGCTAAATCTCATTAATTTTTTGAGTCGCAAATAAGAAATGTAAATTTGCGATAATGTCTGTTTGTTGGCCTAAAGTTTGAATCTAAAGTTTGTAAAGTTCGATTAAGTTTATTTCAATTTTGTTTTCCTTTGAAAAGAAGAAAGATATAAAATGTGAATGTTCGAACTCAGCAGAGGTGCAAGTATTTAAATTTGTATAAGAGAAGAGGAACGAGAAGCGACTTTTTACCGCTTACAAAGTAACATAAACAAAGAAAAAAATAAATTAACTGAATAAATAATAGCTTGCAATAGATTCTGGATTCAGTGGCCTTCGTTTTTTAACAAACGTTACAAAAAATAATGATGAAACTAAGAATAAATGCAAACTAAAAATGAAGTTAAAAGTATATATAGTTTGAATAAGGCAAAGCGTGCTGAGAATAAAAAAAACAAAGAACAAATCGTAATTGTAAAATTTAACGCTAAACAAAGAAATGGAAAATTGTTGATAAAAATAAATTGTGAGGAAATACAAATGAGAAGAAAATGCCGTTATCGTAGTAAAGTTCGAAGTTCTTTCTTTAAACTAGGTAAACTGTTCAAACCGTATAAGAAGGCACGAAGAATAAAATGAAAGTGTTTTTAAAAAACAGCCGTAGTTGAAAAACAAGCATAAACCGATGTTGTGAGTTTGAACTGGTGAAATTGTCCTTTCACAATATAACTATTGGTTAAGACAAGAAAATGCGTCACTTTTTCTAGAAACCATTAAAACTTAAATTATTAAAAATTAGGAAATTCTTGTAATTTTATAAAATAAGCAGGAAGTAATAAGAACGGAAAGTTAAACAGATTAGATGAAAAATTACAGCTGTAACTTTCTGTTCGCCAATAGAACTAGATAACAGCTGCTTGATTAATCTGCATGAAGAATTTAATAATATTTACGTTACATTGACAACAGTTAAATAAGTAAGGCTTTTTTTAAAAGAATGAACTTTGTTAAATAAATCTGGTATTTATTAACTACTTATTGTTAAATTCGACAAATAATTTTAAAAGAAATTGAATTGAAAATCAGTAAAGACTATAATAATAACGATAATTTGAATGCCCCATATACTGTTTTTTTTTTGCGCCTCTGTAAATAAAGCAAAACATCGATTGTTTTCATTTTACACTGTGGAAGTGCACGCTGACTTCTTGCGATTTTTTTTTTTTTTTTTAGTACAAAAAATAATTACTGTAAGACGATTTATTGTGTATTTTGAAGTGATGATAGGTGTTTGAGGACAATTGGGTCAATAGAATGTAATTCGATGATTTCGTGGAGTGTATTTTGATTCAATGAATCTTGCCCTTCTTTTTTCTTATCAATTATGCTTTAATATGCATTTCTTGAAAAAATTCTATATTCTATAGTTTTGATTTATTCCGCTAATTCCGCAATGAAAATGGGACAATAAAAAAATTTCTTTATAATTGCTTGGAAAATTTATTGAAAAACTGACTAAAGGATAAGATTTCCAATGAAGAGTCAATGTACACTCCAGCTGAATATTCGTACGCCATCGAGATGTACGTAGGCATATTATATTCTTACTGTGAACAATAAGGTGTCTCATTGTATATGTATAATAGGAAACGTAACGAAAAAAAATAAGGTGTCATTTTACAATCATTGTGCGATTTATATATTTAAAGTAAAAAAATTAAAAGGATGAAAGAATAGAGTAAGAAAGAATTAAAAATAAAAACGTAAGTAGCAGAAGGTATGAAGAGATTTTGTGAGGGCAAATATATAGATTGAACGGTGAAATAAAGTAGCGCGTACCAGGTGTCTTCTAAATTCGCGAAAATTGTGATTATAAAGCGTAATAATAATGATAATGATAATATTAATAAATGATAATGATATTATATAAAGCAAAGGGAGATTTTCCGAGGCTTGACCATGATTGACTTTTCATATACGCAATGCTGTTTTAAAAGAAGAGAAAAAAAAGGGAAGCCAATAGGAGCTGAATAATTGCAGGAGACATTAGTGGAGAACTGTTTTCATTGGTCTTGAGGATTTAGCGAGGTTTGAACCAGCCATCATTCTACGAGGCGGAGACATACAATATTACAATAGTCAAATCAAAAAGGAGAGAATCAATTAATTGTTCAGGTTGTTCATTTGATCGGTACCGTCAGGCGCGCTAAAAAAAGCTAATCCATGAAGAAGGGCAAAAGAAAAGCGAAGGGAGAACCGATGCTAAGTAAGAAAAAAAAGCTACATGTGATGTTTGGAGTGCAAATCAAGGGAAGGTGGCGCGTCTTTTTAGGAAAATGAGAGTTCATGAGGTAAGGGCGAACGAGTTGGTAAAATTGTATAAACGGGAGCTTAGGGTAAATGAGTGACTTTTTCGAAAAAAACGCGCGGTGGGTAGCAGCGCGAGTCTAAGATCGTTCGAAGAAGTAAAATATTCGTTAAAAAAATATAGTAACGGTTTTAGAAGCACCTCGTACAAAACGTAACCGAAAGAAATAAAAATAAAAAAAAAAGTGAAAGAAAATCTTGGTAAAAGCAGCAATCAATTTTGTGATAGTTTGCGAATCGATCCGATAAATGTGAGCAGGGCAATTTCGTTGTGAAAATAAAGATGAAGAAAAAGGCCGATAAAGGAGAAAAGTGAGAGAAAAATATTATTTCGCATCCTAAGGATAGAAATGTGCTTGCAAGCGAGAGGTAGAAGCGTGAAAGAGAGAATAAAGTGCGCTGCGAATGTGAAGTCGAATATAAAAGAATCTCTAATTGCGAATATATAGTTAAACGAGAGATAACGTATTATATACAAGAATATATAATATCTACAATTATAAATATATAGAAATGAATACCAAAATTGTGTTGTCCTTTGATTTGTATCATGTAGGCACATTTAATAATAAATCGAAATATAATTGAAATTATTTTCTTTATCTTTCTAATAATTTTCCCTGAAAATCTCATTTTTATGCTATCTTGGAAAGTATGTAACTAGTATCATTGACATAGCCGTCAAGAGTATCTAAAAAATAAATATTTCTTCATCCCTTTTTTCCATAGTTTTCTATATAGAATATTATTTATAATAAAAATGTTAGCGTACCAAGACGGCCGTAGCTCCGCCAGTCATTATTATGTACATTTGACCAAAATGATGTATTTCGCGTCTAATAAAGGTGATACAGCCAAGGTGACGCATTTTACGTAGTTTTAATAAATCCAAGCAAGTTAGGTTTCTAAAAAGGCAAAAAAGGTAAAAAAGTTTTTTCATTAATAAAGCACGCAATTCTCAGGATGTATTCTTACTAATTCTTACTTATTGGCATTATAGATGTCTGTGTAATTTTCGTAATTTACGCAACAGGAGCTAGGAATGGAACAAATGTAGGTGCCCAAGTAATCTTGATTTTTTGACTCGTTGATTTTTTTGTACAAATTGTCTTGATTGCACCAGTCCAAGAAGCCAGTGACGCCGCAGCATTTGAACTTTGAAGAAAAATTCCTTTTTATCTCGTGGAGAGTATTAAAAAATTGATAGCGTCATGTTTGAATACCGTATTGTGATAATAATCCCAAGGCTCCTTAAATCGGTTCTCCTTTAGGGTGGAAATCAAGTGCGAGCCGACGTGCTCGTCGATACTTTTTTGCGTGGAATTGAAGAGGAAGATTATGGATCCGGTTAGAATAGCAAATATAAAGGATACACTTGCATGCTAAGAAAGAGCACATATGTATCAATGCTTTATTATTAGTCATTTTCTTTTTAAGCTTACTTACAATTTTTATATTTGGAGACCTTTTCAAAATAGCATAAAGCCCACTCACAGAAAGGATAAAATAAGAGAAAGAAATGATGTAGAAAAATAGGATTAAAGAAACGTAAACTCTATCCTTCATAATGAGCAACATGCTATCCTGCGTAAAAGTGAAGGCCAAGCCATTTCCGAAGAATAGTAGACTTAGGATCTGTTGAAAGTGTTAAAATATCAATATTCAAATAAGAAAATGGAAAGTTGATTTTTAGGAAAACTAATGACCAAAATTACGGAGTTGAGGAATATGCAAATCCATCGTACGTTATCTAAGCAAATCGCCAGCCTATTGACTCGAACTCTTTGACGCTGCTCGCAGTGATTTTTTTCCTCCCGATAGCTTTTGTCTCCGTCACTGTTATCGGCATTATCAGCCAGATCTGGCGTCGAAGCCGTCTCCGCCCTTGGCCAGCTCTCGTGCTTTTCGCGATCTACGCGGTATATTTCCCGCTTAGTCCCTTAAAAAACTGACTAAATAAATAATAAATAATAAATAATAAAAAATATCTCTCACTGGAAGGGAGCGCGGAAGATCTGGTTTTCCGAACGGATTCGATTGGGCGCCACTGATAAGGTCTACACTTGAGCAGTTTTGAGCGGTTCGTCGGCGACTTGGCTCGAAATATCGAACTGCTTTCCACTGCGCTTGCGTCCGCGCTCTTAAAAGAAAATTCGACAATACTCTATTTCGAGGTGAAATAAAAAAATAAAGAAATCCCTCTTACCTGCCTAACGTTAAACAGCCTGCGAGTGCCGTCGTGTTTAGGCTCTATCGCCTCCTCGGCCGTCCCCCTTCGGAACATACTTTACCCTCCTTTAGAACAATTCGTCGAGAGTCAAACATTTCGCCTCCATTACATTTTTACTAGGTTAAACAGCCTACCCTTTTCAACTGAATACTCTGAAGTTTACAATGCATATTGCACCTGTATCCCTTATATTTATTCTTTACAATGCTTATGCCAAATCAACTCTTAAATCTACTAAATGCAAACTTAGACATTTCTTTCATTATTTCACGCTCCTGCTAAGTTTCTTCTTGGAGCACTAAGAAGTACACGTATCTAGGACATAACATTTTTATCACTCATATAAATTTGCATTAAAAAAAAATATTAATAATTAACCTCTTTAGAATACCATTCTATATAAATTTTAAAAATTTTTCGTCAATCAATCGTTATTTTAATTATTCTTTATTTTCTAAAGCTTATTAAAAACGCAGAGACAAAAAAGAGATTTAATAATTTAATGTATATAATCAAGATATGCAAAAATGATAATATAGTCACTAAAAGGACCTAACGGTTCACTCCAATCCCACATGTTATATACAAAATTAATTTTCAAATTTCGGGATTATACTTTGCGTTTTTGCCATAGATGATTATACTGGACGATTCTCTCCAAATGACTGTTTCAAAAAATATTAAATGTATAAAGTTTTATTCAATTGTTAATTTAAAAATTTAACAAACAAAATAAGCGTAGTTTAGACAAACAACACATTTATGGAGATTGATAAAAAAAACGAAGAAATGAAGACTATATGTAAAAAAATTAAGCACAATTTGAAATGACGATACGTAAACTTTATTTCTTAAGAATCGTATTTCTGGTAGTAGTAATATATATGTATAAATATATACACATAGCATAGTCGCACCATATTCGGTCGCGCTTAATTCTCATTCACTATATGTATAAAACAACAAGGAAACAACTTACAGTAAAATCGTAAATATAATTCTCAAAGAAGTGATCCGTCCTCACTCCTCATGTACTGTCCTTACATTTAATACGCATCTATCTTTAATTTCTTTTATCGCTCTACTTTTAACTAGTAGACCACCTATGTATAATATATATATATATAGAAAAATCAAAATAAAAAGAAACTAAGACGCTCCTCAATCTTTATTTTCATCTTTTTTTTTTTAAATATTTCGATGAAGTAAAGATTTTTTAAAAAGAAAACAGATAGTGTAGTGTGATCTCTTGTGAGGAGCTTGAAAAGTCATTCAAAGCGATCGAGGGAAAAGTGTCGCGTCAGAAAATGGCCACATGAAAGTTCGTACGCATCCGTTCTCTTAAAAAAGTACCAAATTGACGGATTGTACGCAAATCCCGTGTGTCATTTTATTTATTTCTTTTTTTTTTTTTCATGTTATTTTGTTTATTTTGTACAAAATCGAACGTTGCATGTGGCGATTTCTTCGTAAATTAACAAATATACAAGTGTAACCTATTCTCTCTTAATTTATTTTTTCTAATTATTTCTTAGTTGTTCTTGGGAAACTGGAAGTCGTTTTCCAAGGCAGTGAGCTCCCCTAGCCGCTTTTTTTTCTTTGTAGTTCCCGTTTCCTAGCGATTTTTATATTTTATTTGTTCATCGTAACAAAATAAAAATATCCAAGAGATTATACATTTATCTACAGCACTCGCTCTTACACATCCGATTCTCTTATTTACGTTATCGAGCAAACATTTTTTGTCTTCTCTTCACCTTTTTTGAGGCTATTATAAATATGTTCTCTTGCGCCAGTATTATTAGCTCGTCGTCTATAATCACTAATGTTTTCTTTTATAAATATAATAATATATATTACTCCTTCGATCTACATATAAAGACTGCCTTTTATTTATTTTTATTTTTTTGCATGTGTATATATACGCACGCCGGAAAATTTCTCTCATTATTTATAACTAAATAGTCGTTCGCGCGTCTGGCTGCTCATTCGCACGATATTATAAGTATACATCATCTGCTCTGCTTTACAAAAAGGGTCGGAGGTGTATGTATATGAGCTTCTTTTCTCTTATAGTTAAAACTTGCTTTTCCTCAGCCGTTGATATTTACAAAAAAAAATGAGGATCGTTAAAGGGTCTCGAGCATCTTCCACTATTTACAACAGGCTAATTAAATCTCCTGATTAGATTCACTTGCTTGTTTCTGCCACCTCCCAAATTAATTACTTAGGTATGATCGAACTGAGGTGAGAGTGCTCCTTTCACGAATTTGATTTAATTATATTGCAGAATTAAAATAGTAAATATTTGTCAAATTGCACGCGCGCATTTTCATTTTATTACAGTACACTTATATTACGTATTTATACACTTAATAATTAAGTCAGTGTTTATGTACTAAAAATTTAAAGGAGGTCTTCCCCTCTAAAGCAATCTAAAGCAATATCTTAATAAGTTAAAATTTCTTTTTTCTTTTATAGATAATTTATCTTTGAGATCAAGTACTTTTGGACTAATCGTTAATTAACACTTTGTAAATATTCAACAAGCTGTCAATTACATATCAATAAAATACAATGTAATGTGCTTAAATGTTAATATAACAAAAATTAAGATAAAATCGATTGATAAAAAAATAAGTTTTGTTAATTATCTAAGCAATAAGTCTTATCTAGCAAAGAATTTTGTATAATTAATAATAAATACATGTGTTTAATGAGCTTGAAAAGAAAATTTACACTGAGACTGCAAAGCTGCAAGATACCTCGATGGTTGTACACGTAAAATGAAAAAATAAAGTGACGTATGCGATACTCAATATCTGCCAACAGTGAAGTAAAGCATCATTCAGTATATTTCTTTTTTATTATCGTCAGAAATCTTATTTATATATTTACAAATGATAATGTTGTTTAAATTATAATTTAAAATGATAATAATTGAGGACTTAAAGTAGCAAAGTAAAAAATCTAGATAGCTATATATCTCCAAAGGACAAATGCAATTAAGTTTATCACATTTATATCCTTAAAGGAGAGCCTATAATGCGACAGCTCTTTATTGACATCCTCGCTAGATAACATCCATCGAATGTATACTGCCTGAAGCAACACAGCCACTCAACATATACGCCAAATACTTAACGGGCTTCTCTTTACTACCAAGACTGGAAAGAGAAGAAATTGAGTGCTTACATCTTGAGAGCGAGTCTTCTGCAATACTTGCTTGAAGCGATCGTAACTTCAAAATCACCAGAACCAAAACACTAAGCATGATGAAATTTCATGATGATAAGGACATTTTGTCAATTCAACAAAGATTTACTTTAATTATTGTTAAAATAACAAAATAAAAGTTTATCACTTTACATTTTTATAAAGCTAAGATTTTTCCTGCAAAATACTGTCAAGATATTACTGTACTAGTCATCATTTCTTTTTTTCAGCAAATTAATACGCATCTTCCCGACCGAGGTAATGTACCGACACGATCTTATGATCGGCTTCCTTAAACTAGCTTGCTTAGCAATGAGCCACTCGAGACAAAAAGCAATTGAACGCGATTATAATTATTTTTTATTTTTTGATCTTTTTATTAAAAAAAGTAAAAGTTTTCAAGACTGAAAACACTTTCTATCAGATAAAAAAAAAGAGGAGAAAATATATATACGTATATATAAGAGATAGACATTTTTACAGTGAAGGAAAAAACAATGATTCTCACAAGTTCAAATAACGATGGTAAAATTAATCTATTATAATAAAAAGCACTAAACTCTCTTTTTCATCGCACTGGAAATTTCATTTCTCACTGTCGATCAAATTAATCACCTCTCACTCTCATTTTTCCATTTTTTCAATATATATACATTGAATTTTCAATATATATCTATATTATATATATATATATATTGTTCACTCTCTCTTCCGAAGCTGGCTCAATATTGTCTTCTGTTTCTCACTTATTAAATGCACTCTCAAAAAAAAAAGTAAGCCCCCACGATGATCTACATTTCGTTATAATGATAACAAAAAGGAAATAATAAAAAGATCAATTATGTAAAGAAAAAATTAATATATAAATGTACAATAAACTTTTTTAACGATCACTTTCGGATTTTAAATAAAGGACGCATACTAAAATGAACTAAACGAGGATAAAAAAGAACTGTTAATTACATTAAGTTATTCCTTCAACAATATACACTGACATGGTCAACTTAAAATTAAGGCGTACTTCTTTAACCGTAAAAACTAAAAAATATATAGAATGAAATAAAAAAGAAGAGTACCTTCAATATGTCGGAAAAGTTCGTTCTTTCAAAAAATGTTACAATACTTAATATGCTTTATATGCTTAATAATTTTAATAATAATGATAATGATGATGATAATAATAATAATAATAATAATAATAATAATAATAATAATAATAATATGTAATAACCAATAAATTTATATAAAAGACAGGTAAATTATTAATAATAATTATTATTATTACCGTAATTATAGTTTTTTCAAATATTTACAGAGTGTTATGATATAAGAAGGGGCCCCCGCCACCGTTTGGCCAAGTCATTTTATAGCTACACATTTTTGATGGACTGTACACGCACTGAGGTGGAGGGGGGCGGAAATGAGGGGATACAGGATTATACAGAGTATAGAGGGGAGAGAGAGAGAGAGAGAGAGAGAGAGGGGGGGGCAAGAAAAAAGGTACACACAAAAAATCGAGATACGGAAGGAAAAAAGTTGATAGGAAGGCAAAAAGAAGAGAGAAAGAGCAAGCAATTGTTTCAATCCATTAGTCGTAAAAAGGGGCCCCCCGAGCTTTTCCGCTGTTATTTCCTGTCGTCCAGATTTCTTCTTTTTGAAAAAGATAGATATTTTAAATCAACGCGATTACTCTTTTTTTATATCAATATATAAATTCTCCCACGTCGTAATCACTATACCGAATTAGCAGCCTGTGAATTTACTTCTTTCGCTTTCTTATCATACGATTCTTTTCTCGTTTAATAAACAGCCATCGCGACAGTACTACAATTCAATAATCCCTCTTTCATTAATTTTGTTGTCACGTTATCGTCCCGAAGAATTAGTTTGCGTCGAAGATTCATTCGATATATTTGGTTACGCTCGCAACAAGGATTTTGTCAACTTGCAAGCTTCGCCTTGATGCGCTCAGCGTCCCATTTTGCGGTGTCACACATACATATACATACACACACGCGCACGCGCAAGCTCAACTCCTTTTCCCTATTCAGTTGCCTCAAGCCCTTCCTTTGCAAATTAATAAAACAGTCAAATGCATCTGAAGCTTTGTAGGTTGATTTTTTTTGCCTTACTTCCTCGCATTCGTAATAATCTTGTAAAACTTCTTTATATAATAGCTACTATAAAGTTTTCGACCCTGAGTCGGTCGTTAAATTTATTTTCATTTAACAGATTTCTTTCACTCACATTTTCATGATTCATCGTCGCTCGATACATCCACAGCGTGAACTACCGTAGTTTTGTATCATATCTATTTTTTTTTTCTTTAATAACAAATCATCTTATGATCTAACATCATCGCTTAATAACTTCTGCGCTCTAAAAACTCAGTATTTGTGTATTACTTTATGTTCTCTCTACCTTAAGTTTAAAACATTACAATACGCAGATTGTTAATTCCGCTGTCCTTCGTTAATTCTCCCAGTAATAGTCCCCTTCTCTCTCTCTCTCTCTCTCTCTCTCTCTCTCTCTCTCTCTCTCTCTCTCTCTCTCTCTCTCTCTCACGCACGCACGCACGCACGCACGCACACACACACACACACACACTCTCATTGCCTAATTATATTTGCATCTTATGTCACAATAATATTTTAATACATATACGTAATGGTAATAACTGCATCATCGCTACAGTAGTATTATTTTAGCATTTTTTTATCATTCATGAATCATTCTTCAATTACTAATAATTAATTAACGTTAAGTATACACAACACATTTGTACGATTTCACTTAAACCTGCGCTCGCACGACCATCAGCAGCAAGGAAAAATAAAGTATGTATATATAAATATATATATGTATGTATAGAAGAAAAAAGACTTACGAGGGATACTCAGTGTATTAAAATTGCTTTCTTTCATTAAAGGTGTATAATTCACATATTATAGCGATATCATCTCGTTTCGCCTGTCTCATGGGGGCTGGAAAAGGGGAAGTTATGTATAGGAAGGAAAAGCAGATGGGTAAAAATACATAATTCGTATGTGAAAATTTTAAAAAAAGTTCTATGTATGTATATATATATGCATATATATTTATATACATATATGATATATCCCCCACCCTCCATTGCTAACACGCACGGTACGTGTTATAATCAAAGTAAGTAATTAATTAAAAACTTGTTCTAGGAAACTTTTCCGCTTTACGTTTGCCTCAACTTCTCATATACATACACCTACATAAAAACGTCACACACACAGCCATACACGCGCGCATATATTCGTGTATATAATCGAGAATTTCGACGCTTCATCTGCGAAATACAAAAAGCAAAGAGAAAAAGAGAAAGCGAGAGAAAGAGGGAGGTGGAGAATAGAAAACACAAGAAAAAGGACACGATCGAGGAACAAAAGTGGACCTTCTTCTCGTGATAAACATCGAGTCCTTTTTATTTAAAAAAAAAAAAATAATAAAAAAAAAAAAAATAAAAAATATAGAGAAATAAAGTTCCACCTTCGAAGTCAATCGCTATCGCGGCCTTCTTCCACTAAAATTTCGTTATGATCCTCCCCCCTCCTCAATATGCGCAGCAACATTAGCGCAATATTTTACATATATATAATATATATATATATATATATACAATATACATATTATATATATTTATAAACTATACAAGGCTCTTTCTCTTTTGCTTTTTTGTCACAGCAACGGCGCGCTCGTCGTTTCGCGACGACGGCTACGAGGCGCCACGAAGCGGGGCACCGGTCCGGAAAAGGCAGTCAATTGTTGCCGCGGACGATACAGTCATAAATATTAGCATTGAGACACAACGGTTCAGCCACAGTCACTACAAGCCCTCGACGAATTTGGAGAGCTGGTCTTGCGGTGTCATGGACGTGACGTCGTTTGCGTCCTGGCCCCCCGTGGCGCTGGGGGGCGCAGGCGAAGGATGGTGGGGCATTGCCGACGGGTGTCCCGGGCCGCCCGCACCCTGCCCTCCTGCGGTTGCCTGACTCAATTGCGACAACATCATCTCACTAGGACCACCGAGCTCGTGCGCCGGCGAATGGGTTGGGGTCACGTGACCGCCCCCGCCTCCACCACCCGGATGATGGTGGGGCGAGGGCACGGGGTTCGCTCGTGGAGACGGCACCGGCTGGTTTCGAGGTGATGGCACCGGACGGGGCGATGGATTTGGCTGTGGCGATCGGATTGGAGGCGGCGAACGCACCGACTGCATTAGCTGCTGCTGCACCGACGAAATGCCGGGCGGTCCCATTACGCCTTGAGGTGACGGCACCGGCGGTGGCGTGGGCTTCAGACCCGGTTGTCCGTATGCTTGTTCATTGAAGCCGCTGTAACCTGTTTAAAATAACGCGTGTACTTTATAATACAGCTGCTGCTTACCAAAATGTCTGACGAGGCATTGGAGGAATTAAACTCTTACCAAGCATGGGTGGCCTGGTAGGCCTTTGTTGTCCATAAGGCGGAGCAGAGGGTTGCGTAAAAGGTTGATTACCCGCTGCGGCAGCCGCCGCCGCTGCAGCCTGCTGTTGTTGCTGCTGCTGCTGCCTCTGTAAGAGCATAAGCTGCTGCTGCTTGTACCACTGCTGCTGCTGCTGTTGTGGCATTGCTTGCTGTTGACCCTGCTGCTGCTGTTGCTGCTGTTGCTGTTGATTCAGCATAGCCTGGATCTGCATCTGTGTACGACCGGCTTGTCCTTGTTGCTGCTGCTGCTGTTGTTGTGCGATCATGTGCAGTCCTGGTTGTTGTTGCTGCTGCTGCGGCTGCTGCTGCTGCTGCTGCTGCTGCTGTTGTTGTTGCTGCTGCTGCTGCTGCTGAGATTGACTAGGACCCAGTGTGATGGCACCACCGGCGCTGTGCTGGCCGGTTTGCTGCTGCATGGCGAGTGCCTTTTTAAAAAAATATTCAAAAATGAATTGTAGGATTTTTTATGGTAAAAACTGAATAAAGAAAAATTTTTAAGGACTCAACACTCAAAAATAAGGTCATTTTTTCTAAAATTTTGCGTATCTTCGATGAAAACTCAGCTTCCATGAAAGCAAATTTTGTACAATAAATATAAATTCAATGCAATGAGTACTTTTCGGAGTAATAAAGATTTTTTTAATGAAAAGCCACTTTTTCGGCTTTAAAGGAGTTCAGTTATGGTTAAGTAATGAAATACGAAGATTTAGAAAAAATAAATTCTTGTGTTCAAAGTTCCTAGAAAATCTTTTGCATATTATAAATAAGTATAAAAAAATATGAGAAACACGCACTTGTCGCTGTTTGATAAAGGCAGCCATGAGGGGCGGATTGCTCTTGAGAATGTGGAGTATTTGGTTTTGCTGCTCGGGAGTGTTTGGACTCCTTAATGTCTGCATCAATTGCTGCAGCGCCTGTTTGCCTACTTGGCCTGCAGGAGCGCCAATTACGCTGGGCTGGCGAGGTAACTGCCCACCCATGCCACCCATGCCAGGCTGACCCTGCTGTTGCTGCTGCTGCTGCGGTTGCTGCTGTTGTTGCTGTTGTTGCTGCTGCTGTTGCTGCTGTTGCTGTTGTTGCTGTTGCAAAAGCTGCGGCGCTTGTTGTCTCAGGCCTGGATTTTGCTGCATCACTGCGTTTGGCTGATACCTGAAGTTCAGGGTGTTGCCGCTTCTTAAAACAAATGTTCTATCAGTCTTACCTGCTTTTTTACTCATTTTTAAAATTTTGGCTGGACTTTTAGGAAAATTGATATGTCATCCGCATAAACTTAGCTTTCTAAAATTTCTAAAGAAATGTATTTCTATTTGATGAAATAATATTATATTATTCACTGCTGTCACTTACCCTGGTGTCCATTGATCCATAGAAATGAGATGCGTACCAGCAGGATTGCCCATTTGTACAGGCATAGGCCTCTGCATTTGCGGCGGAGGCATAACGCCAGTGGGTTGGCCAGCCACGCCAACGCCGACGCCACTGACCCCGACACCAACGCCCGTAGGTGTGACCTTGCCATAACCACCGTGAGGAGCCTGTTGTCGCGCCGCCTCTTCCTGCACTTGCTTCACCACTTGGAGTACGTGAGCTGGTGGAGTCTGAACAGGCTTCATACCCGTAGCCGGTTGATGGTGCGGCGAGGGTAAGGAGGTAGGGCTCATACCGGGCTTCATCGCGACACCCACCGACATTGAGGAGTTCGTTGCCGAAGGCCCGTATTGCATAGTCGACTCCGAGCCCATAGGTCGCGTACTCGCCATCACAGCCATTCTTCGCCTGTTAACATGAAACAATCGTTTATTATTGTCTTTCATACTTGAGCATAAACATATGAGAAAATTAGACAAGATTCTGTTTTTTCAATAAATTTGATGGAAAATCGTACCTTAGCAATTGAGCCTGTTGTAATCGTTGATGCTGTTGTTGTTGTTTGAGCTTTTGCTTTATGTTAAAACAAAAAGGTACAGAACACTTGTTGTCTTGCACTTGACAGAGCCTTGCGTGGTGACAGCAAAGTGCGAAGAGCTGCTTGCAGATCGGGCAGTCTCCGTTCGTTCGCCTCTTGCAGTTCTTTATGTGCGCCACCACCCTCTTCATCCTTTGGCAGCTCGCTAGCCGGCAGTTTGCATCCTTGCACTGACAGGCATGTACCAAATGTTGTATACACCTCTGTATCGAGAATTTCCGCGCTCCCTGTAATAAACATCAAATTTATACGTTATAGAAAACCAATTCTTCACTGAATCTACAATTATATTTTGCCTTATTTTAGAACAAATTTATTGACGATGCAAGAACTTTATTTAGTGAGTAGTGTAATAACATTGCATAAAATAATAAATTATTTTTTATTTTTATATGCAAATATTGTTAATTGAATTAACTTATGTTAAATCATTACATTTTTATTATTTTCAGTAGTTTCAAAAAGATCGAGAGTGCAAAGATTTTCAAGGCAATATGGCAATATGGCGCTTCGAGTTAGCTTTTGTACCTATATATATAATAGATACAGATATATACTGAAGAGAAACAGTGGCAACGACTCCGCCATCTTGACTCAAAAGCGTCGCATTTTCCTAGCTTAAAGTCCTTTAGATAATTCACATAATTGTTTCAAGCATTTTTAATTATTTTATTTTATTTAAAAAATTATGCAAAGCAACATTATAAACGAAAAAAAATATACTTTTTCAATAACTTTCAAACGTTTAAATAGTTCGATCATTCATTTTATATAAAACGTATAAACTAGCCACTATACCTCAAGGCGCTACCGAGTGTCTTGATAAAAAAAACGGTGATATACATTCTAGTAAATTGCGTCGCTTATTTAATAAAAATAATATATTCAATCAATACTGTATAATTAAAAACAATGATTACCGTTAATTAGAATATTTTTACTTATGACGCACAGACTTTGGGGAAAAATAATAATAAACAATGAAAAAATATTTTTCTAAATAATTAAAAATAGTTCATTTGAAAGAAAAATAGGAGACGTACCTGAGGGTTGACTTGTTTAGCATCGGCCGGCGATGATCCATCATCCAAGTCCAATCCAAGTTTCTCCATAACGTGTGGATGACCTTCTTTTTCTTTACAACTTAGACACAAATCGAAGTCCTACAAAAATAAAGGATGTATTCGCATTAATTTCATTGGTATTATATACAAAAAATCAAAAGAAGAAAAAAGTTTTAATTTTCTTTAAATTGCTTTAATGACAATTTTATCTGTAAATAGAGGGGTTCACTAAAAATTCGTATATAGAAATAATCTCTAATACTTACATCACACACAGTACAGTGATACCTCGTCTCAACGCGACTCTTACACTTATTGCAATCATAAACGAATTTATCTGAGCCTTGATTATGCAATTCATATAACATGGACATAGAACTGAATTTCGCTCTTCTAAGTGACGAGAACTCGTAGTGCTTTTCTTTCGCCATAGTAAGAAAAGCATCACGGCCATCCATTAGATCACAGTTTAGAACTGGATCTGGATCTTGAATTCGCTTTAAATAAAATAATTTAAAAGATTAACATAGAAAATATTCTACTGCAAATATAACTGTTGACAGTCTATGTATTATATTGCAAACTTACCCCTAAACTAGCCGCACTTTGAGCACTGTGAAGTCGGATAACAAAAAATACTTCTTTGTGTTTTTCCATGGTAGCGAAAATCTTAGCCGAAAGATCATTTCCAGTCTGAGGAGTATTCGACTTTTTACTGTTTTTCCTCTGATTAGCTTTAGATTTATTGGATTTTTTCGCCTTTTTCTGTCCTTTCTTTTTGCCATCCGGCCCAGCTTCAGAATCATCAGAATGTGAGAATATCTAAAATCAAGAATTATACTTGTTTAATTATATATATTTACCCACTGATTGATTGACTTAATTCGTGCAAAATAGCTTTGTTTACATTAGCAGCTGCCGCGGCTTCCGCAGCTTCAGCTTGCTTTCGCTTCTCTTCCTCTTCTTGATTTAATTCCTTTATGCTCTCTTCGAGAACATTAGGCCAGAAGTCACCTTCAAAGTACGGTAAATCCGCGGCAGACGATAATTTATCTTCCATTGCCTGTTTTAAGATATCCTAAAAGAAATCATAAAAGTAAGATTTATTTAAAAAAAAAATATATTAAAAATATTGTTTATTTTGTCCTATTTAAAGAAATGTTGCCTACGAACCTATGTTCAAGCTCTGATCATCACAAGAACATTAGTATATATATAAGCAGTTATTTTAAGTCCCTTTAGACACCTGAGTACTCTTACTTGCAAACAGGTAACACAGGGACTAGGTTAGGAGTTTAAATTACCAATTAAAAGGACTTACCTTGTAATCTAACACAATCCTTTCAACAATGCCCTTGTCTAACATTTTCTTGTACCACTCTTGCAATCTCTTGGGCTTTGGAATTTTTTGATCCGCTGGATGGCAGTGGAAAATATAATCGTCCCCTTCCGACGGTGGGCAAGCCCAAATATGAGCCATGGTGTAACTAGAAAGATTAATAAATATAAAAATGCAAAATAATCCTTAAGTCAGTTATAATTAACGAAGAAAGCATTTAATCCTTACCCTAATTGTTTAGCGTAGTCCAGATAGCCGAGCAGAATTTCATGGTAGACGGCCGTTCGAAATTGCTTGGGCCTGAAAAAGTGAACCGAATCGAGATAGGCAATGTACACCCGCCTGGCGTTGGGTTGCTCGCACTCGCTGCCGTATTCCTGAACGTGCATGCCGAAAAAGCAGACGTCGGTACCATCTACTTCCTCAAATGCGAAAAGAGCTTTCGCTCGGTAAGGGAACTCGCGGGCCATCTGGCCACTCTCGACAAACCGACTTTTCATACCGGGCTTGACCTCGACCGACTTGTCACTCGAAGCAACAACGCGAATCGCCACCTCGCCCGCACCTGCCTCCTTCTTCTTGAGGAAGTTATTGACACGCGTTTCAATATAGGTGCCGAGTTTCGTCACCGGCAACCTTTTAGCACTAAATTTGTTGTCTTTGCGCTTTTGTCCCTTTTTCTTCAAGCAATTATCACAGGTATATCTGAAATTGTATTAATATTTTATTTAAATGACGAATCAAATTTAAACGTTAAAAGGAATATTTTATTATTGCTGCTTTCCATACCCTTGCGGCCAAATGGCCTCCATATGCAAAACGCATATTTGATGAACTTTTCTTCCGCAATCTGAACACGTTACAAATGGCTCTTGTTCTAAATGATCATTCTTCAGTTCTTGGAATTCCTCCTTTTTAATAACACTGAAATATCCAATCAACAAATGTAAAAACAACAATGGTAGTAGAATCTTCTATTTGGTTAGATTTGTAAGGTTACTCACGTTTGAGGTTGAGTAGGGTCATCACCTAACGTCACTGTATCGCCAGGAATGTCGTTGAAACATTTTTGACAGAAGGTGTATCTGTCAGAAACAAGACCATACGACTTTACACTATTTGTATGAAACCTCCGAATTGCAATCCAAAATAAGGGGGTTTTTCGGACATTCGGATTATTATTTTTTTTTTTTTTTTTTTTTTTAGCCGTTAGTCATATTTGCATAGACGAATTGATTCATGAACCAAACGTGCCCAATGGAGTTTTTTTTACGGCATTTCACATTCGTTGAAGGATGCATATGAATGGATGTGTGCATTAGTTATTTTGGTTGAAATATTTTTTGCCAATTAATTCAACATTCGTCCGTTTCAGCGTGCAATTCGCTCATTAATTGGTTTTAGTATATTTTTATATGTTAATTATATCCATTGTTATGATTTTTTTTATTGGCAATGCAATTTTTTGTTTCCAGGTTTTGCCAGTTTCGTCCGAGTGTCCAAGAACGAATTGATTTGCGATCGATGGTGAAGAGGTTGTAGCGCAAGGAGAAGCAATAGTACGTAGGCAACACAAGAAGCGAGCAGCAAACACGGATTGGTTGTGTGTGCGTGTGTGCGCAATCCGTGGAGGTGGTTTTTTGAAGGAGGGCACATACAAAGAAGAGAACAAATGGTGCCATGGTTAGAAAAAAAGTTATTTTTAAAAAATTCAAGTTAATCACTAGACAAAAATTTTTTTACGTAGGTACAAATGTAATGACGCAATTGAATGTCTCGGCTCCTAAATGAATTCAATGAACATAAAAGGGACCTTATACGCTCGTCGTTCGTAAATTCAGAATTTCCTTATTTTATTATTCAAGTTTTGTAATAATTATGCCTCATATTATTATAATTAATAAATGGAAGTTAGATTCCGAAACGGCAATTTTCAATGCCTCTACTAACATATCCTAAGTATGCAGTACAGAATCTTCAGTTTATTTTATTTAGTTGTAACACTAAAAACTGCAACCAGGGTCTCATTACTTAAAGTACCAAAAGCTAAATCTAATAATAATTACAATATTATAACATATCTTGAAAAATCTAAGCTCATTAATATTTTTTACTTATTTACACTATTATCTATTCTAAACTAGTCATGCACAGTGTATGTTTAAATTATATTGCACGCGAGACAATTATTACAAAACTATTTTTGTTCATTACACTTGTTACTAAAAGGAAAAAATTAATGTTTTTCAAAGACTAAAATAACATATTTTCTGCATGATTAACTTTGATTCGATTAATAATTTGTAAGAGATTTTGTTTCTATTACAACGATATGATAACTGACCTGTTCTGGTAGGAGTAGTACTTTGCATCCCTTGGAATTGTGCATAGCTGTTTACCATAACAGCACAGAACTTGAGGATTAAACGTATACTTTCTCCCACAACAATAACCTAAAGCTTCCATCACAGAATCAATTTCTTTCTCAAAAACTTCCGATAACTGAAAACATTTATATATCGTATGATTAGTTATATGCGTATTTAGGAATGAATCGTACTCAATGTAAATTGGTTAGTTACTGACCTTTGTACAATATCTATAAACTTTGGAACTCTTGCGATTGTATAACCATGCGTTCTCGAACATCATCCAAACGTCGTCAACGTATTGCCAAGGATCGCTATATTGACCCGTATCCAATTTCCGTTTGATCGTCGACAGATCCATGGGTTTCTTTACTATGTCGAAGTAGTCCGGAATACCGAGAGCCGTGGGATCGACGGGTTGTCTGAATGGCAAAGACTCAGGGTCTTGTCGGTACAGTTTTTCGAGAGTCGGCATCAGCGCATGCCTCAGCTCGTCGGGCTTGAATAGGCAAAGTGGCTTTTTGTCTGTCGAACTGCTACTTGATGGGATTGGCTCCGGCATAGCAGGTTTTATATCACCGCTTGACGATTCCTGACTCATGCCCGATACTATTTCCTCTTTGATACCCGGTTCCTCCTTAGGAAAAAAGAATTGTAATTTTATATTAAACTTTCTATTAAGATAAATTTAACAAATAGATTAAATTTACAAGTGTAGGTTTTATTTACCTTGATTCCACTAGTAGCCGACGCCTCAGTAGCTCCTTCTTCCATTGGCTCCTGTTTGATTTCTGTTTTAATCTGACTGGCACTAGTCATATCATTATTGACATTTTTCCCACTACCACTGCCAGCATCGCACCTGTTGGCATCGGCGCCATCTTCTTGATCCATCTCCATTTTAATGTTGCCCTCTTCCTTAATATTATCGAGTTTGCCCTTGTTGTTGTTCATGAGTGGACTGGGGGAATTATCTCGATCGAGCGCTGCTGTAATGGCAGCCATCTGCGAGGACATGGAAGAGGTACGAGGCGCATTGAGAGCCGCGCGCTCTTGCGAAGTCATTCCCTTGCCAAGGCCAGCTGGGGACGGAGTTGTACCGGGGTGAGGCGGAGTCTGATTGGCGCTCGTCACCACCTGTGAGGGCGTCATAAGCGACGGCACTAGTGGCGTATTCGGGGTCGAAGTCGTCGATTGAGGTCCGTTCGTCATAGGCTGAGCACTAGGACTGGGCCCACTCGAAGCAGGTGGTGGTATCGTTTGCGGCGTTGATACAGAAAGTCCATTGTCATTTGGCGTAGAAGCCGCCAGTGGTCGATTTCCCAGGAACTGCTGCTGCTGCTGCTGCTGCTGCTGCTGCTGCTGCTGCTGCTGCTGCTGTTGATTTTGTTGTTGCTGCTGCTGTTGTTGCATACTGCTGAAAGGAGACGGTGCTTGAGGTATCGTCGTTGCCGTCACATTCTGATTCGACGTGCTCGTCGGCTGAGTTTGCTGTTGCTGAGCTGTCTGAGCCTAAAATTCAAATAAAATAAATATCATAAATATAGTTCAGGATAAATGCTTTCTTGATAAATAACTTTTAAAAAGTACTATCTACCTGAACCTGTGCTAATCTGACTTTCATAATGTCATTAAATTGGTTCGGATTGTGAATCGGCGAACTGTTGGATAAGCCCGCCGTGCCATTGGACGTTGGAAATTGACTAGTGGTCACAGATGCCGTAGTTGTCGTTAAGTTTGCTTGAGACATCTGGGGCTGACCAAATGGACTGAGACCAGGATTTGCCACCATGTTTGCGTTAGAGACTGATTGACCGTTAGGACTCGGACCCGCGGGACCCACCATCATACCTTGCTGCTGTTGGGCCTGAGCTTGCTGCTAGGTGGAAATAAAAATGTTCTTAACCACTCAACTAGTGAAATATTTTTTTCTTATTTTGCTTCTTATCAATAAAATTGTTAATACGTCCTACCTGAGCCTGTTGTGCTTGAACTTGCTGTGCTTGCACTTGCTGCGCTTGCTGTCCGAATTGCATACGATTGTGCTGCATAGCCATGCTGGAGGGACCGAGCTGACCCATTCCTGGAGAATGGCTCCGTAGCGTAGACTGAACGCTACCGATAGGCCTCGGAACGTTCGTATTCATGCCCAATGGAGCACACGCCCTTAAACTTGGACCGGGAGCGCCTGGTGCCGTAGGCTGTGATTGTTGCTGTTGTTGCTGCTGTTGTGCTTGCAGTTGTTGCTGTTGTTGCTCCTTGCGCTTTTGCCGCTTTTCTTCTGCAAAATGGATATAAACCGATCACAAATTTTTCTACGATGGAAAAATCCAATAACCCATTGAGGGATAAAACTTACCCAGTTCTTTTTGAATCTTATATATTTTCTCGGCTAGTAGGTGATAGTACTCTGATCTGGAGTTGGCGGCTTCGTACATGTCACCTTCGACTTTTCGGGCATATAAAACTAAATTGTGCATTCTTTTGTCCAGCATAGCTTGAGGATCAGGAGTAGGAAATATCGCTTGGACCCTAAAAATAATGTTATATTTAAACAATTTTTTAACGTTCTTCTCAGTGCTTTATAATTCACATATGTCGGCAAGATGACTGACCATATAAGTGCAATAAAACAAACTGGGTTAATTAACCTTCCACATTATTGTGGCACATTAGTGAATTCTCGTTATTAAATTAAACAAGTTTAAAAATCGGCGACGCCGAATATCTTTGATATTAAATATTTTACTTCTTAAACAACAAAGAAAACAAGTGCTGATGAGTAAGAAAAAAAAAGCTTATTCTTAAAAATTCAATTCAAGGAATATTTGTCTTGTATCAAGCTCTTAATCTATGACATCACCAAAGCTCTACTAACATTGCAAAATGAAAGCAAAGTCTTAACTTACAATTTATGTACAAGGTGATTTCTGAGATCGGGTGTAACTGAATGGTGCCATTCCTTGGTGCCCTGAACAGGCGTCGCAGTGACTTGACCAGGCTGAAGGCCACCAGGCAACTGCAGGTTAGCAATCCGACTGTTGTCGTTGACGAGACCGCCCGGCTGGCCAGCCTCATTCAAGCCGAACAGCTGTTGCTGTATGTTGGCGGCAGCGGCGGCAGCGGCTGATGTCTGATTACCAGCTACCCCCGTTCCTCCCGAACTCGTGCCCGTCGGCGTCGACTGACTGCCTACAACTGCGGCGTTAGCAGTCACCGCAGACGGATCCGAACTCAGCGGCAACGAAACGTTCGGTGCCACAACTTGCTGCGCAGCACCCACTACCGCTTGACCTGGACCTAATAATTTTATAATTTTATATGCAATTTTTTTTCAAACAAGTTTTAATAAATTCTGCGATTAGCAAAACATTTTAAAAAATGTGTCTAGTTACAAAAACAATTGTTATTTCTTCGCTTAAAAAACAAGTACCTGGCGCATCTCGTTGTGCCAGTCTGACATTGGCCATTGCACCAGGTTGTGCCTGCATTCCTGGGGTTGCCATTCTTACGCCTCGAGCGGCGTTTTGGTTTTGTAACAGGCCAGGCTGCGTTGTCGGAGGCGCCGCGATACCGAGAGCATCGTACGCTCTCCTCATATCCTGCGGACTCGGGCTCGGCTGACTATTTGGTTGTGCTGCTGCAGCTGTAAAATGCACTTCGGTTAAAATCCAATGAAAAAAAAATTTAAGCTTTTCTTTGTTCAATACTCACTGCCGCTATTTGAGTGCCAATTCTTCTCAGCCTGCTTCAAGGGCAAACATACGGGGCAATCGCTGCGCGTGCAGCTCTTCCAGTGGCCAATGATCTGCCGAGAGGAACTACAATGCGATACCGTACAATTCCTGCCGGCCTGGCACGTAGACATGTGGACCAGTACGTTTTTCATGGTTTTGCAGTGAGGCAAGTTGCACTGCCATTGCTCGCCGTTCGCTTGGTTCTCGCGACGCTGGCAATTGTGTGCATGCAGGAACAACAGCAGTTGCTGCTGAATTAGTTTGCGCTTTTCCGGATCCGCTATAAGCGGCCGTTGTCCTGTTACGAATGATTTTCTTATAAGATATTTTTAGTGTTAATGAAGAATGCAATGTCATTCTTTGAAATATTGGCACTGTGGATTAGGTGACTGACCCATACAGATTAAAGCAATCAAAACGGGCTAATTAACCTCCCAAATTAATGTTGCGCATCTTTAGATATTTGTCACTAACGAAACCAAAGGACAAATGAAAAAAGTGAAGAATACGCTATTTAACGTTTAATATCGATATTGCAATTGAATAGACAATAATATTTGACTTACGTTGTTGCTGCGCTACGGCGCCGGGTACCTGCGCCTGAGTTGCTTGCTGGGGACCCGGTTGACCGCCGCTAGGTGCGCCACTCTGCGGTTGCGCCGGACTTGGCGCGGGTGGCTGGGCCTGCTGAGCCATGCCACCCTCCTGGCCGCCAGGAACTCCGACGCCAGCTGTACCCGCGCCAAGAGGACCGGCAGCACCTGGACCACCGGCACCGGGTGCTCCGCCAAATCGGCCTACCTGCATCCCTTGCATTCCGGCGGCAACCCCACGTTGCGGTGGCGCCACGGCAGCGACCGCGCTACCCGCGTTCACAGGTCCTGGACCACCGCCTGGCGAACCTGCATTTAGAAGAAAAAATCAAGTCCAGATTTTTTCTTAAGTAAGAAAAAAAATGGCAGATGAGGTACATACCGTATCCATAAGGACTGGATGCGGCAGTCATTTGAGCCATGTTGGGCATGTTGGACATGTTGGGCGGCGCCTGCATTCTAGGACCAGCGGCACCAGGTCCAATGCCCACCTGATGCACCTGCTGGTGAGGACTTTGGCCGCGAGTCGGCCCGGCCACGAGGTGAGCCTGTTGCTGCTGTTGCTGCTGTTGTTGCATGGCTACTCGGGCGCTCATCATGGCTCCTGGGCCGTTCTGCATTTGGCCGACCGCGTGCTGAGCTCCGGCTGGATGATGGATTCCCTGTGCGTTCGCCGGGCCGCCCATCATCGTGCTTGTGTTCAGGGGCTGCTTATTCAAACTGTTGGCGACGATGAGGCCACCGCCTGCCATTCCGGTCATACTGTTGTTATTACCGGCGACGCTGGCGCCCCCGCTGCTCGTCATGACTAGGCCAGTATTCATGGCCGCAGGGTTCATGGCCATGCCGGCGGGTGGCGGCTGCTGACCGGGATTCTGACCCTGCTGCTGCGACTGCTGCTGCATGCTCATCGAGGTCTGCAGACCACCGCCACCCATTGAGTTCGCTATCGACATCTGCTGCTGGTTGTTCGCCAGCGAGCTGGCTATGCTGCTCGGCAGGTTGCCCAGCGATACCACCATCTGCGGATCCACTACGTTCTTCGACACGGAGACATTTGGAGGTGACTGCATGCTCGGCGACTTGCTGCCCAACGCGTTACCCGCCATCACGAGCGAGTTTGCCACCAAGCCCTTGTTGCCCTGCTGTTCAAAACATTTTTTTTTACATCATTGTTTGCCTTTCATTATGACTATCTTACTTTTCACTTTATTACTCTTCTATACACAAACCTGCTGTTGAATAAGATGGTGTGATATTTGTTGTTGCTGCTGCATATGACGTAGATCCGACTCGAGCGCACCATTTTGTTGTCCAGGTCCTGGCCCTGTGGCTGGTGGTTTAGCACTTTCAGTGGCTGAGCCCCAAGAACTTGTAGACAGCAGATCATCCGGCAGATCGTTTTCCAGATCAAACATATCTGTGTTTGTCATGAAATCTGAAGATGAAAAGAAATCTGTTAGCCCAAACATTTTATGTACTGTCCTGTACTTAGATCTTCAAAAGAATGAAATCAATTTCAAAGAAGAAATTTTTTAAATTTCAAATCTTAAACTGAGTGATTTTTTTTTTAATGAACATGAGAAAATGCAACACACAATAACATGATATGCTAAATTTATAAAGAGAATGCTAAAAAAAAGGACTGAAAAAAATCTACTACAGAACTATAGTAAAGTATGCTAATTTGAAAACAAAATTATGACTAAGTACATCTAGTTAAGCTAAAGTTGTATGTTTTGTCATTGCTAAATAAGACTGTATAGTTGGTGAGTAAAGGACAGACATTGTTATAGTATATAATGTACCGAAGATACCGAGAACAGCATTAGTAATTAATTTATCATGGAGATAGCGTTAATATTACCATCACCAATAATTTTATTCAGAGCTACAGTTCAGTTTAAAACTACCATTCTCCACAATTGACTTTTGAAGAATTATTGTCTCTTGACTTGCAAGTAACACCCTTTATAACATTTTAAAAAAAAAATCAAATACCTACAAAATTTTAAGTTAATAGCCTGTGAAATATTTTACTTAATCTATACTTCTATCATCTATATCTACAAATTTTACATTTTGGAAACAATAAAAATATTTTTCACTCAAACACTTCATCTACATTGTTAAGGCTAGACAATGAGATTCTATTCTATATACAGGACAGTCCATACCTTATGGACAGAAAAGAAAATGAAGGTCTTTCACATAAAAATATAAAAAAATTTTGTTTCAGTATTGTATCTCACATGAGGATAAATAAATGAACATAAAAAATAATTGAATAAAAATATTAAATAAAGTAGAAAATAAGACATGAGACATACACCGCATGAGCAAAACTTAAGGCAGTTTATGCTTAAGCGGGCATTAAACAAAATTTACCACAGTAAACTCGTGCTTAACTACAAAAGCTGCAAAGCTACTGATGACAAACTGTATAGAGTCACATGCGTAGAGATAAAATAGGTAATCTAATAAGGATTTTCTATTCTAAACTAAAATGCTATATAAAACCATTCTTAAAGTATACAATGCATTTAATGCAAAAAAAAAAAAGTTATTTTGAACACATTTTTTTACAGACTAAGTATACTTTTTTAAAATTATTCCTAGTTAAAAAAAAGTCTGTTTAAAATTGGTATTTATATTTATTTCAACTGTACATACAATGTTTTCTTTTTTTATATATTAAATGACTATCTTTTAAATAATTTTGTCAGGGCTTGTACAAGATTTTAATAATAAAATAAAGTAATATTACAAATACAACGCTGGTGACACCATACAAAATGAAGACTTCATTTCTTGATTAGAGTTGTTTGAATATTTTAGTTTTAATACAGATTTAGGAACTCTTTTTCAATCTGAAGAAAATTTCAGTAAAACGTACAACAATATTACAAGATTATTACTTTGAACACCACTTTGCTTTTTTTTTTGAAATTTTTTTCATGAAAAATTTATAGCTCCATACTGTGTCTGCCACATGTCTCAAATTAATTAAATAGAATTAGTGAGAATTTTATTATAAACATTATTTCTATGTCCATTTTACAAACTATTGGTCAATTGTTTTTCAATGTTATTGTCACAAAATTTAATTTCAATATAAGAGAGGAATTGAAAGACACACTGAATGAAAAACCGATATACTCTTCATAATTGTTATTAAATTGTTACCAAGTCATTACACACAAGTGCTTGAGACGAATTACTATTTGAAACGTTCTTTAGTTTTTATGAACTGTCACTTTGTTGAGAAAACCTAATAGTAGATCAAATTTTTAAACGATTTTGAATAATTAATGATTTTATGTGCTAATGAAGTGGAGTCAGACGAAACAATAATTTTGATGGTGTTCAAACAAGTTGAATTCTGTAGATGGATTTTAGAGAATGAATCTCTTTAAATATTTTAATATTTTTAATTTTATTTTACCTAAAAAAATGGTACTATCTTTCATTTCACAGTTTAGGGATGACTAAAATTATTATTTAAAAATTTGTTTCTATTTAATATTTTAAGCACTTCATTTTTTAAGTAAAATAAAATTATCAAGATAAAGCAATCAGTCTCCAAGATCCATAAAATTTGATACATTGATTTTGATATTTCTTGCTTGATTTATCACTTCTGTTTCTGTAATATTTACTTCTTTTTTGCGTAGTATGACTGTGGTTGTTCCAATGTGGCTGCATCTGATGGTGTGGCAGATGTAGCTGTTGCTGCTGCTGTACATGTAGCTGCATTTGTTGCATGTTACCACTGCCACCTCCCCCGTAGTTTGAATAAGCATGGTGCATCATTAGAGGCGCCATACCAACTACATATACATCACAGTTCATAATTTAAGACTGTGCCAACTTTCTTACTGATTGTATTTAATGCATTGTTTCTTAGTTTCATTTTTATTTTAAATCATACTCAATTAGTATTCCTTTAAGTACGGTGCAACTAAGTCGCAGAAACTGTCAACTACAGGATAATTAAGTAGATAAAAGCTCTAAACTAAAAATCTACATTTCTTCATGAATGTATTTGGCCTTTCCTTTTTATATATTATTATTATTATTATTATTATTGTAGCGTCTTTATCATAGCCTTGTAAATAGAAGGAACATTTGTACTTAAAATACAAAAAAAATATGAAATAATTCAATTTTTATGCAAACACATTCCCTTAAATGTGTTGAAACTAGCCAACTTACTGATAAAGTATATTTTGATTTTTATGTATATTTTTTCAATAACCTTGTACTAGTACTTTTATTTTTACTTATATAAAGTCATACCATCACCATTCCGTCAATCGAGAAAAATCAGTTAAAGCTTTCTTGGTTTCTGCGACTTACTTGTAAGCTTACATCTAGGTAAACACGCAAGTTCATCGATTGACGGATTAACCTTTGAATACTTGTATGCCCTTACTGCCAAAGAAGGAGTGAAAGAATTTTTGGGAGAAGTGGAAAACCTTGTTTACAATTCTATACCAATGATTAAACAGAAAAAATAGTCTAAGAGAATCTAAATTTGGTTAGTGCTTAAGAACATGCTAGCTTTATTTAATTTTTTAAGTGTATTTCTATGAGCTCATGCATAATAAACAACATACACTAGTCAGAAAATTAAATATTACGTCGTGCAAACAAAGTAGATCGATGAAAAAGTTAATTGTCAAAAAAAGTACAAGAACAGCAAAATTGTCCATTAACATTTTCTACTCTGGATTTGGTTAAAGTGTCAAAAGTAGAGAGATAAGTAAACCATAAGAAAAATAGAGATAATTAGGGATAAGAACCAAATAGGAGGGGATGATAAAAATAAAAATTTATCTTTGCTAAAATATGAATGTTTTAAAAAAAGCGAAGAAGCCAGTTGACTGATAACAGAAAGGGATAGATAAAACTGGAGCCTAGGACGATAAAGAGTAAAATTTGGTCAAAGTTGTAGGTGAAAGAGAGTGTATGGAGAGGCTAGACCGGGCGGAAGAGAGTAAAAGAGTGGTGGCACCGAGAGGAGAGAAAGTATACGTATGCGAGCGCGTCGCTGGTCGCTGAGGAAGAAGCGGAGGAAGAGACGAGAAGCACCGCGGCGAACGGTGCCGTACGTGCACGGTGGCCGCCTACGCGCGCGCGCGAGATGGAGCGAGAGAGCAACACAACAGCGGCCTGCACCGCCGCCGCCAACAACATGTCAGAGTTCGCGCGCGCGCTTCCCTATCCATCTTCCACTCTCTTTCCTCTCGAGAAGAGCCACTATTTTTCTTCTTCTGTGAGCCTATCTTGCTTCGCGACCCGCGAACCGGCGAAGCTTTTTCGGAAAGGTGGGGGATGCTTTTTGGTCGATGGCGCGAGAGGAAGGTGAAAATAGGTCAGGCGCGGCGGCGGCGGCCGGAGACGCTGTGCCCGCGCGAGGGAAGCGTGGAGTCCGGCCGCTAACGCCGTCGATTTTTCACTCGCGTCCACACATTTTACCCTTTCGCTACTCGTCGCACTACACTCCTAACACTTAATCGAGCCACCTGCTATTCCGAAGCTAATCTTTAATAACATTCATTATTTTCCTCAACTTTACAATTGTAACTTAGTACTGAAATGAAGATCTATTCAAATTATATCTTTAAATATCACTTTTGTTCTCTTGGAATCATAAATTTAACAATATTGAACCAAAAACATTTTTCTGAGGGTCCCTGTACTTATATATTTTTTTTTTACTTCATTAAGAGTAATTACAGATTATTAATCCTTGCAAATAAGAAAGATTCATTTATTAACTGTTTATTATTTCATAACTCAAATCACTGCTATTTTTTTTTTTTTTTTTTTTTTTTTTATTAAATTTTATAATAGCATTCCATTTGATTAATTTTCTAACCTAAAACCTTACAAAATGCAAGTCGATATTAGCCAATACAAAATATTATAAGCACTTCTAATTGATACTAAATAAATATTCTCAAATTGAGTTTAAATTTAAAAAAAAAAAGTAAAGTTATTTAAATCAGCCATAAATTGTCAAGACCTCTTTAGAACCAATAAATGTTAAATCTTCCATTAGATTAAATAGAAAAAAAAAAAGGTGTGGGTCATGGGACCCACGACAGAAGTGATAACTTCCGTATTTTAAGTTAAACGTATTTTATG
>JAWWEN010000020.1:3722695-3755872 GCA_035582955.1 Sycophila texana
TCGCATTTTCGCCCTCGCTAGACAAAAAAATTACGTATGGACCACGGGAGTAAGTAAAGAATGCCTCAGATCACATGTTTGACGCCCTCGCCTTCGGCTCGGGCGGTCAATTATACATGCGATCTGGGACATTCTTTGCTTTTACTCCCTTGGTGCATAAATAACTATTCTTTATCGAGCATCATTAATGTAAAAAGAAAATGAATCACATAACTTAATATTAAATTGTTTTGAATACGCTTCAAAAAGTCGATACGCCAAGTATTGATTTTAAAGTGTACAGGAAAGATTTGAAAAATTTGGACCGTTCAAAAGTATAATCGTAAGAAACTGAACTATTAGCAACTGCGAGATACAGTACACTGAGAAAAACTCTGCAATAAACTTAAGTTTGACTCTAGCGCTCGATAGCTTAGTTGCTACAAGATTTATCGAGAAGGAAGCGCTTAACGAAAGCTTTAAATACTTGCAAAATAACAAAGTTTCAATGGAATAAAAGTTTAATGAGATCAAGTACTTTTAAGAAGGAGAGTCTGATGAAATCAGTCCTGTAAAAGGGAGAGAGAAAATTTGGATGTAAATTATAAATGGTGAAAATGTTGGTTGCACAATTGATTCGCACAAAGGAGGCAGCAGAGTTCTTGACTCATCTCCGAAAATAAGCACTCGCGCATCGTCGATAAGAGCCTGAGGATGGCAAAACTCAATGAACTGTATCCGCAGAGGTCGAAAAACTAGCTTTGATCAGCAGCACACAATATACCAGCCGATCGATCTCCCTCCTCGAAAAAAGTCCTCGCACAGGACGTGGACGACGTCATCATCCCGGGGCAAAATCCAATACGCGCGTCATCCTCCAAGGGCCAAAGAGGCCAAAAAGCTAGAGAAATTTGGCTCCCTCTCGCGCGCTCTATGCTCCGCTTTAGCGCGTGCACTAGGCTAGTCGCGAGGGCGAGGGCATATATCGATTTGAGTCGCAGCCAAGGCTCCGCGAGTTCCTCCCTCTCGTGCGGCCGCCACGGCGACGGAGACTATCCGGCCTGCATCACGGTGAAAAAAAGCTCGTGGCGCAAGGTCTCGCGGAGCAGATCGATAGGTCGTCGCGCGCCTCCCGGAGCGAAGCCATCCACGCGAACGACGAGCACCGTCGGTACACACACACACGATCACGGGGAGGGAGCTCCCCCACTTTGCTAACTCTTCCCACTCTTCCCCTCCGCCTGCCCCTTCCGAAAAAGGCTGTACGGGGCGCAACTACGCAACTCCGTGGAGCGTGGACACGACACAAAGAGAGGAGTCGACAACACGTCGCTCCGCTTTTTAAGTACTACAAATATGACTTGTTACTTTTTATTCATTTATTACTACATCTGATTTTATGCATCTCTATTTCACTCCCTCGTCTGCTTTTTTCCTTCTCCCTCTTTTTTATAGGTTAAAATCTGCTCGGCTCCAAGAGGCAGCGCGGGCAGCAGAGCAGCTTGCTCACCCAGAAAGTTGCCAGAGGCTTGAAGCGAATCACCACCGAGGCGCGAGCGCTTGTATGCTGGAGGCCCTTGCAGCAAGTATTCCTCCATCTTCCGTGCCAGGGCTACACCTCCCTCTCTCCTCTCCACTTTTATGCGTCTGTCTCTGTTGCACTCGCGCGAGAGCCTCGAGTCGCTCGAGTCTCGACGGCTCGACCGTTCCACCGCACACGCACTGCTGTGTCCGTCTATCTTTGTCCCTCTCTCTGCTCTTACCCCCACCCCTTGGATTATCGGTTATGCACACGCGGTGGCGATTTAAAGACGCGAAAACAATGCGTGCACGGAAATCCCGAGGAGCACGCGGCTGCGTCCCTTGCTTCCTTTCTTATTTTCCTTTGCTTATTTTCCTCCGGCGATCCCACACTCAACGCTGCGTGAGTGCGCGAGGCTCATGACGATGCTGGCGGTGGCTTTATCGAGCCGCCCGTCCGTCCTCCGCTCTTCGCTGTGGCGACGGCTGTCGGGTAGAGCGGAACCTCGGCGAATGCGTGCTGCATGCCCGACGAGAAATGCGTGATGGCTCGGGACTGTCGCACTGTCGGGCGCGCAGCAGACGAGAGCAGCTGCTGCCTGCGGCAGCTTGACACGTGACGACGGCGGAGGCGCACCGCGTGCACAATGCCAGTCGCCTTGGCGCGGCGCTTCCCTCTTTCGTAACGAGATGCACAGCACTGGCGTTGTGCGGCTGTGCGCTATTTCGGTGTGGCTGCACAGTGCACACCTTCCGAGCGGACACGAGCCACACACACACACACAATAGAGTCGAACGTTTAGCGTTCGCTCGACGACTCGTCGTCCTCTCTCTCTCTCGCTCTTTGGAGAGGATCAGCGAGCGAGATCGACGTCGCTGCTTCCTCGCTCGCGAAACATCTCTTGCTGCGCGGAGCACTCGAACGCGTCGCACTCTCCTTCTATTCGATACGATACTCGGCCCCCTGAGAAAATGCGCCGAATCTCACCGAGTCACGACGCGAGTGAATTGGAGCGCGTATACGTAGAGGCGCGAGCACACATACGCGCACGGCCGCGCAAACGCACAGCTGCTGCCTGCCCGAGGAGTGCACGCAGCGCCGTGTGTCAAACGATCGCTAGTAGCGCTGGCCGCTGGCTCTTCCACGACTATACGATATCTTCGCACATCCGAGACTGCTGCTGCTGCCAGCCGATCGCACGCTGCGAGTGCTGCGACTACTCTGCGAGCCAGACGGGGAGAGGCTCACAGGGAGCAAGCGGGAGAGAGAGAGAAGGAGAAACGCGCGCCGATGCACGTTTTGCCGTTAGGCTGCCTGCACAACAGCGAGGCCGCTCAGGAGCGCGTACGCCGATCAGTGAGCCCGAAGCTGCTCAAAATACTGCCTTCTTTATCCACATCATCATTTTTCCTCTCGAACAACATTATTTTCATCATTTAGCCATGCAAATGCACATCACCCCCTCCTAAAAAGGCTAGTCCCTGAAAAGGAGTTGGTCAAATTCTTCAATTCTTCTAAGCTACAACGTTCATCAGAATGCTCTCTCTCTCTCTCTGGCATTCTCCTTTCCCGGAATTTTCGAGGAGCATAATACCTGATCACCTGTCACCGGGGGAGGAACAGGTAAACCACTCAAGACGCATCCAATCGTTGCCGGTGCACCGAGCTCGATTTCGGTTACTTGTAAGCTCGTCCCTGCATGCCCTCCGAATAGCTATACTACTCCGAATACTCCGATTAGCCCTCGGGCCGAGCTGACCTCGTCGTTATTCACGGAAGACGAGTGAAACGGAAATTTCCAAATGTTTCTACTTAAAAAATTGAAGCAGCAGTTAGTTACGTGGCTCACGATCATTGAAATGTAAATGATTAGGAAATTCTATCGCACCACTATACGAGTAAAGCGGATAAAAATGCGATATAAACGTGTCAACGGATCATTCACACTTGCGTTCCAATAATTTTCAATTGCTTTAAGAAGTATGCTTTATTTCGGCGCGTGATTCAGCCCGACATAGTTATACGTATAATTGGTTCTTCTTAATGCTATATATTAATGACAGAAATATTGAGGCTCCCGTGAGTTCTTGAATAACAACAACTATAAATGTAAAAGTATAAGTAAAATGCCTAGATCTATATGAGAGCAGCATCCATGTCTTCGTTCTCGGATAAGACAACAGCTCCTTTTAAACGATCTAGCGTCGTTATAAATGATTCCGAGACAAGGATAAAAAATTAATAAAAACGGTCGCTCTTTCCGTTCTCCATCGATCGGTCCTCCAAAATGATTGGCGCTCGATAGGATACTTTCAAAAATTTTCTAAATATGTCGACTCCTCGGGTGCTTACTACGTCACTGATGCTAATTACAACATCGAGAATATTCCCCGAGTAAATCGTGAATCGCACGAGGGTCTAGGTAGTTTCACATCTTGGTGCATCTCGATCAAGATTTCCTCCCCTTGTAGCAGTCAAGTCAAAGCTCCTCGCAGTAGCTGTCGTGTCTCCCCTTCGCCGCCTTCGCGAGCGAACGCATCGAAATCGTAAATAATGACGAGTATTCCTATAGGAGCACTGTGAACAGAATCGGCAGCACTCACGAAAGTTTCTCTCGGATCCCTCCTCTACTGGTGCTTTCTCCTGTGGTCGGGGGCTCGAGGTCGTCGCGAGCCAATTGCCACCTCTCGGGGAATCCTCCTCCGTCATTGGTGTCTGACGGCACTAGCGGAACAGGCTACAGTGCAACTGCGCAAGCACAGCCGACATAACGGGCTTTTTCTCGAGAGCCGTAACCCAGTTATGAACGAGAGGTGTGCGTGGGGAGAGGGCGCGATTAAAGGCCCTCCTTGAAAGAGCCGCGGGTAGGAGCGCACTACCTGCATGCGCAGGCCCCAGGTGTGCGCGCCGTGCAAACAGTAGGCCCGCCGTCGCGGTGAAAACCGAGCGAGAGAGAAAGGGTTTCGATTTCGCTGGCGCCGCGAAGGCACAGGAGAGAGAGAGAGAGAGAGAGAGAGAGAGAGAGAGAGAGAACGAGGGAGACAGAGCGAGCTAAGCCTCGCTATTGATCTCTCCGCGCGGATGCTTATACCCACAGCACCGCGAGTGCCGTCGACTCGGCAGCAATTCGTCCGAGGGCCGTTGCTTTCGCTTTCTCCGAGAAAAAAGGGGGCCCTTCGTTGCCTCGCCCACAATCGGCCACGACTATATTTTCTTCTCCTGACCGCGAGCTTGTGGCTGCGCAGTGCGCCTCCGGCAAGAACCAGTAAGGGAAGGAATTTTTTTTTTAACCCCAATTTCTTTAGGAAGGACCAAGGACCCGAGACTCATTATTGATGCAAATAACGATTTTTTTATTAAAGCTTGAAAATATAAAGCTTACCTAATGATTTAAGCGCCGGATAAAGTGCAACCGGCACACGAGCAGTAGTGATGCGCGCGCCGACAAAGTGGAGTAATCCCGCGTGCCATCGACCTTCGACGCTCGGAAATAATTCAAAACGTTAAATATTTGAACGACTGTAAGGAAATTTGCATGGGACAACGCAAAATCTCCGCATGGTTCGAATAAATTATTTTAACGAGCTTCGCTCATTAGGTGGCGGATGAGTTTTGCGAAGCTATAGCGATCTTTTTATTCCCTCCGGAACAATGTTAGCAGTGTCCGGGGTGTGGCTGCGGCTTAGCCGTGTGCTACGCTCGAGAGGTGGCTGAATTTTTTACGAGCAGATTGAATGCATTAAAGCCAAGTCTATTTTGACTTCGACATTTATTAATATTCACGGCACGGAGAACCGATCAGGTCGATAGACGCGCGAGTTCGCTTATTCAGATGCTCGCTACGCGAGTTGTTGCTCAGCAGACTCATACATAGGCTTTTTCATCCTTTAATTTTATTTGTAAATTGCCCAAGCATCGATCTTCTTATTTGTCTTTGTATTTTCTAGGATAAAATCGAGAAAGTAAGGAAAAAGGTGTCTAAATGATAATTTCTTCTCTGAGTAAAGCTGCGAGATCATAGATAAAAGAAATAGAAAAAAAATGTATTCAACCTCCTGCCGCAAAGAAATACCCTGATCCCCGAAAAAAAAGGTCCCACCGGCAAGGAAATAACATCCTAAAGAAACCTGCTCGACTGACTCGTCATCGAGTTCCATTATTGAGAGCCACGAAAGCGGCCCGACCATAACCGCATAGTTCCTGCACGTACAACTAGCAGAAAAGGAGGAGCAAATTATCGTCAACTTATGCCTGTACCGTGGTGTTCGAGAAAGGCCTGGTCCTGCAGCAACACCTTGTGGCCAAACTTCCCCCAAGTGCCTTGCTTACTCGTTGGACTTGCCTTTTCTAGACAAAGAGAAAGGATCAAAGCTTCAGAATGTAGAAAAAAAAACAATTTTTAATTAATTCAAAATTGATGCTCTTTGAACAACACTTTTGTACTTTACCTTCTATACTTAAAGATTATATTTAAAATTTACTATAAAAATAATGTACACAAGGTTTGAACTGTAATTAAGATTGTTCATAAAGTATAACGTAAGTAACTATAAAATGACGACGGCGGAGTTCATTTAAATACTCTTTTAGAAAGAAACACACCAATTAGTAAAAAAAATTGTCCCGTCATGAAAGAAAAAGAAGCAAAAAGTGAGCCCAGAGAGGAGCTGCATTTTGCAGGTATACATCACGCACGCATGTCCGCGCATTCACTCATTCTCGAAAAATACTGCAAAATAATCTGAAAAACCGTAAAATACACTTGTAACATAGAAAAACTTTTTTCGTAACTAACACTGATCCTCGAGTAACAAAGGTAATTATCCGAGGAACATTAAATCTTTTACGGCTATATAAGAATTTAGTAATTAAGAGTCACAATGAAGGCAACGGCCTTCATTTCCCTCAAAGGGCTGTAAAATGTTACCCGGTCTAAAAAAATCATGTGATTAAATCACGTGATTTAGTCACTTGATTAATCATAATAATTGTATAGCTGCACCTGCTGCACAGTCCAAGTGGCCGCTGCTTGTCAGTTCGATCGTTACGCGGTGAGCGTGCACTTCTCGGTAAGAAAAATTGAAAAATTGAAAAACTCGTATGACATTGGCGCGTATACAATACGGCTTTTTACTTATCGCGAGCCGTACCAACGGCTTTTGCGTTGATTTGTTATATATTTTAACCGATAGTTAAGTGATTAGTAAAAAGTTTACTTTTACATAAATGTATACTATTATTGAATAAGAGAGCCTAATGACACGAGTCGCAGCCGCGTCATTTAATTTCCGTGACTCCTCGTTCCTTTCCGTTTCCGCGGCGATGCGCGATTGGATGAGAAAGACTCTATTACCACCTCCTTCTCCCGCGCATCGCAGCCGCGATGTGTTATAATGTATATAGGTACTGTTTGTGATTAAATCGGCTGCCCGCGGCTGGACGAATCAGTAATCACGCGGTGTTGTTAACCTCTAAGCGCGACGGCCGCTTTTTTTCTTCGCTGTATTACAAAATATAATCTTTTACAAGTGTATACTTGCTTGTGTCTCTCTCGCTAGAGGGGGGAGAGTGCTGAGCAAAAACAGCAAAAGGCGGGAGTCCAAAAGGAGCGACCTCATTCATTTTCAAGGCCAGCGCGCGGTTGGCCTCTCGCGGCCCGCGACCCGCGGAGCGCCGCAGTGATACTCCTAGCATGGGAGGCTGCGTTTCGACAGGTGAGATCACGCGGTTTCACGCGCTTTTTCATTCGCGTGCACTTACAGCGCGCGAAAACTCGGTTCTGCGTTTCGTTCGTCGCTCGTTTCAGCCAAAGCGCAAACCAACTCGTGCACTTCTTTCGGACGATTTACTACATATCAATCATAAGGAATCGTCGGTGGAATGCGGACGTGTGGGCCTTCATTTTCGCTCGTTAATCTCGTCACACCGTGTCCGTTCATTCCAGAAGCGGTCATGTTTCTTCCAAGCGCTATTCGCGTTGCAGAAGCTCTTTTTAACTCTTATTTATTTTTATTTTCTTAAGAGTAAATAAATTTTTACGGTGATCAATTCGAACAGTATAACTATCATCACATTTCGAGAATCTATAATTTCTGCTTCTTGGCACTTTATCATTATATTACTTATTTTAATAAACAATTTTTATTTTTTACTGCAGATAATAATCCAGCCAATGATAATATCTTCTTATTATCAATTCTACTTTTTTTATCTCGGATCTAGAGTGTTCATTGTTAACCAAAGCAAATGCATTTCTGGTTATATGCAATTGCAACAAATCATCAAAGAAATAAGTAGTTTAAAAATGGCAGAAGAAACAGAGAACACAAAACCAAAGGATAATACTACTCCAATCGCTCCAATCTCTTTGACTGACAGTACATTATCTCACGAGTCTGAATTTGATGATTTCTTAGCTGTTCCTGATTCTATGAGTAATAGGATTAATGAAAATGGAGAAACTCTTTCCATGGAAGAAATTAAAGAAGACACCTGCGATAATAGTAAGCTATTTTTCAAGGACAGTTTTTTCATTTTGAATCCTGGTTTAATGTATTTATTTTTTATTATTATTGCGTAGATCACAAAAGGTTTTTACCTTTCAACACTATTTACTTTGAACCTAAAAAATTCAGTGTCGGCAATGCAAATATATTTATTCCTGGTGAAGATATACATGTCAAGATTATCGATGTTGAAAGAAGTATCACGACGCATCCTCTTAATCCTAATTTGTATACTATAGAATTTACCCATGGTCCGTTTACATGGACAATAAAAAAAAGATATAAACACATACAAAATTTACACAACCAATTAAAAATCTTTAGGGCAAGTTTGAACATTCCATTTCCTACAAAGAGCCATAGGGAAAAAAGAAACAGTTTTAAAAACTTAACCAATGGTAAAGAAAGAAAACGTCATAGAGGTGCTTTACCAAGGTAATGTTCAAGTTTTAAAATAATATTTGTAAAAGTTTTAAAATAAAATTTGTAAATTATTTGATTTTATCCTACAGGTTTCCAAACAGACCCGACGTTCTTGTACCACATGAATTTTTAAACCACAGAATGGCAGCTTTAGAAGAGTACTTGGACACACTGTTCAAGATAGATATTTACAAATGTCACCCAGAAACTGTAAGTTAATTGAAACTGTATCTACCTTCTAACTCTAAAAACATGTGCAACTTCTTTTAAGGTAACTTTGCTTTCAGATAAGCTTCCTAGAGCTTTCGCCCTTGTCGTTCGTCGGCGAACTGGGTGACAGGGGCAAGGAGGGTATAATCATGAAACGCACTGGCTCCGAGTCGAAATCGGGATGCAACCTTTGCGGTTTGCTGCAGGGTGTATTTTGCGTGAGATGTAGCCACTTTTGTAGCTCGATGTGCGGCAAATGGCATAAGCGTCACCTCGTCGTCAAGGACACTTTTGTCGCGTACATAAGCCCGAAAGACGGAAGGATAAAGTCCGTCATACTCATGGACAATAGGTTCGAGGTCAGCTCTGGCATGTACTCAACTGGACTAAGAAACGGCCTGCAAATAGTGAATCTTAGCCGACAGATAGTCATCAAGTGCTGGACAAGAAGAAAGGCCAAGGAGTGGCTCGAGCACATGCAGCAGATTGTACAGAATGAGGGTAATTATACCCAATTCCTAAGTACTATTACGTAGTATCGGTTTTTGATCTGAATTTTTAACGTTTTTTATTTTACAGTAATAGCAGCTAAGATCGCAATTTTCATAATAATTTGTTTTGCTAATTGTTAATAGTTCGAGTAAACAATTTAAAACGAACAAACAGCAGTTGGCATAATTTGGATCAAAAGCCAATTTTTCTTTACATGTTTAAAGCATTGGTCAACTTTTATTTTTTTTTTATTTTATTGTAGGTAAAGCATTTATACAAACCAATCCCCATAAATCGTTTGTTCCGTACAGATGTCCCATAGCCGCAAGTTGGTTCGTCGATGGCTCGGGCTACATGTCAGCAGTAGCAGATGCTTTAGAAAATGCCACGGAAGAAATATTCATCGCAGATTGGTGGCTTTCACCAGAAATTTTCATGAAAAGGCCAGCCATCCATGGCGATTACTGGCGATTAGACAATATTTTGCAACGTAAAGCTGTGAGTAATCAATGTCACTGAACTTTTTTTTTCTTATCTGGAAACGCTTTAACGTTCTAATGCGTTTAATCTCTTTTCACGCCTTACTCAGGAATTCCGGTACGATTTTGATAATTAATATAAAGCACACATTGCCACTGCCAGTAAGATTATACATTACAAGTACATTTTATTTTTTCAGCTAGCGGGAGTTAAAGTATTCGTGATGATATACAAAGAGGTAGAGTTGGCGCTAGGGATAAACAGTTTCTACAGTAAGCAACGGCTTGTGGAAAAGTGCCCGGCAAACATCAAAGTGCTAAGGCATCCTGACCATGCGCGCGTTGGCGTTTTTCTTTGGGCGCATCACGAGAAAATAGTCGTCGTCGACCAAAGCATCGCCTTTCTCGGTGGTCTCGATCTATGCTATGGTCGCTGGGACACATCCGAGCATCGGTTAACTGATATAGGTACAATATCAAACACTTTTTATTCTTTTCCATTTTATCAAAGCACTATACTACATTAAAATATAATTTTCAGGTTCGGCAGACTTATCTTCAGTTTATATACCGTCTAAAGGAAAAGTCATTAGCACAAGTAGTAAACGGTACACCGCCACTAACAATAGAAATCATATTCTTTTACCTCTGGCTGTAGCTACTAATACTATTGCAATGGCAACTACTAAATGTTTACCTGTGCTGTTAGTAATGATCAAGATGTAAGTAGTTTTATTTTAACAATCTCAATAAAAAAAATTATATTTTCAATAGGCCAATGATTGGTAAGCAGTGTCAAAGAAAACCTCAAACGCCAACTATAAATCCAAAAGATCCCATATTCCTTTCCCCACCGGAAGGATTTGACTATTTGAAATGCAACACACCTGATTGCCAAAGGAGAAACTTTTTCGACATGGCAAAGTCTACAGTAGATAAAGTTACGCAAAACGTCAAAATGAAAAGGCGTGAATGGATAAACATGGTTTACAGCCCTCACGAAGAAAGCAGCGATGAAGAAGTAGAAGATACCGTAGATAAGTGAGAGACAGTATTTGAAAAACAAAAAAAAAATTATTTAACTATTAATTATTAGAAAAATATGATTTTAATTTTTCTCAGAGCAACAATGATGTCAGACTCGGAGGGAGAAGAGCATCTTTTGCACTACGGGGAAATACTGGAGGTGCCGCACAACACGAAGCTCTGGATTGGCAAAGATTACGTCAACTTTATCGTAATGGACTTTAACAATCTCGACAGTCCGTACCAGGATCTCGTCGATCGCAGCACTACTCCGCGAATGCCATGGCATGATATCGGAGTCATGGTGCAAGGGTCAACCGCTCGCGATGTCGCCAGGCACTTTATTCAAAGATGGAATGCTATTAAGGTAGACATCGTGGTTTGATCTGTTTAATTAACTAGTCTCGTGAAATATTTGTCTGTGCTTTATTTTTAACTGAAATACTTTTTTACGTTTCTTTAGCTCGAGAAAGCCAAACTGAACGCGACATATCCGTTTTTACTGCCAAAGTCTTATAAATATTGCAAGAACTATGTACCTCAAATTGAAGTAGGTCAAATGCATAAGGTAAAGTGTCAAGTATTAAGATCAGTTAGTTCCTGGTCAGCTGGTTTCCTTGAATCTGACACGATAGAACAAAGTATACACGAAGCTTATATTCACGCTATAACAAAAGCAGAAAGGTAAATTTTGTCAGCTGGCATTGTTAATGCGCTACGACAACGAGGCTATTAAATGCTTTTTGATGTTTATAAATACTATTTTTTTAATAGGTATATTTACATAGAGAATCAATTTTTCATAACTCCTGCATCAATGGATAACTCAGTCGTAAAAAATCGCATTGGGGAAACTTTGTTGCGGAGAATTCTTCGAGCTCATCGTGAGGGTTCGGTATTTCGGGTTTTTGTAGTAATGCCTCTACTGCCGGCTTTTGAGGGTGATGTTGGAGGTCCCACCGGAGTAGCACTTCGTGCAATTACTCATTGGAATTATGCTTCCATATCTAGGTTGGTATTGTCAAATCAATCAAGTACAGAATAATATTCTATTTATAATTTGTTTACATAAAATTGTTATAGAGGAAAAGATGCCATTTTAAATAAACTGATTGAAGCCGGTATCGAAGACCCAAGTGAATATATAACATTCCATGGTCTAAGAACTCATTCAAAGCTTAATGGCACTATGGTTACAGAGTTAATTTATGTACACAGCAAGTTAATGATAGTCGATGATAACACTGTAATATGTGGTTCAGCGAACGTCAACGACAGGAGTATGATTGCCAGTAGAGATAGCGAAATTGCAGTAATCATTCATGTACGCTTTTATTCACCAAAAAGATTTACAAGGACTATGTAATGTAAAATAGATAAAATAATTCTTAATTATTGTTATTTTAGGACACGCAGTACGATGATGGCAGGATGAACGACATACCATTTTCTTGCGGAAAATTTGCAGGTTCTCTACGAAAGCAATTATTTCGAGAGCATCTAGGACTTTTATGGACTCACGAGAATATTAATATAGATGATATCGTTAGAAGGTCGTTTTACCATGACATATGGCGTGCGAGGAGTAAAGTAAATACAGAAATTTTCCAAGACGTTTTTAATTGCGTTCCAACAGACAAAGTTGTCAACTTTTCTATTTTAAAACAGTATCTAGATGAAACGCCTTTATGCCAGACTGATCCACTTTTAGCAGAACAAATGATAAAAAATATTAAGGTATGTAACTAATATCACAGCTTACTTATATTGTATTAAATCATGCGTTAATATATTTTTTAATTTCCAGGGTCACTTGGTAGATTTGCCTTTGAATTTCTTATGCAATGAATCATTGAAACCAGCTGCTAGTACAGTTGAGGGAATCATGCCGACATCATTGTGGACTTGATCAGTATTATTATTTAATATGATTTTAACTCAGGATGCGGTTCAATAATGTCAAGTGAAAGTAGAATAAAAAATACGGTGTTGTTCGAATTTTTGTAGAGATAGGTTGGATTTTAGAATATTTTAGAAATTAGAGTATTTTACATAAATCAACAATTTTTGTGCAATTGTATAGCTCATTTTATCATGTGACGCTCTTACTACGTACATTAATGTTAATGTTATTGATTAAAGATTTTTTGTATATTTAACTTGCAAATACTCGCATGCAATGATAAAGACATTCCTTAGATAATAATATGAAAATAGTTTTTAATTGAATTTATAATTGTTTTTAAATTAAAATAATATTTTTAGTCTTTAAATTGTTCACATGTATTTTACTAAATAATCCGTGAGAATAATAATAAGAAAATCGTTAAATATGTTTTTTATGTTTTATTAGCTTCTCTTTTTTATAATATTCATGTATCATATTACAGTATGAGGAATGAAGGTCGATGTACGGTAGATAAACAGTGCAATGTAAGAAGTAAATTTTCTCTCGACCAAAAATCAGTTTAACCAACAGATACGTCCACTCCACGCTTATTTCCTCTCTTGATTGCAAAACGTAATGATCATTAATTAATTATATTTCTATTTTATTAAAGTGTTTAATGAAACAATTTAAATTGTTTCCTCTCGTTTCACTTTTTGTAAATAGCCTCTGCACAGTAATCCCGTACTAGTATCTTACTTGGTTTTAAAAAAATCGCAAACAACTTATTGTGAAATTCTGAAAATATTTAATACTGGCCAATTTAATATAAATATTGTAAGCACTTAAACAAAAATGTTTGGTGTTCTTGAAAGTAAATTTCGTTTAAAGTTTGCTACATTTACACCCGAAATTGCGATATTCTTTCTACATTTTAATTCGTCTATCTGATTTGTATATTCTATTCACTCATCGTTTTACAAAGAAAATTAATGTTACTTTGATGGGTGCGTGGTATACATTTTTGTACTCGGTGAAAAAGTGGTCTTGGCTATTTTGACGATGTTTAACTTGACAAATTATTGGAAACTCTCCAAGACTTTGTTCACAATCGGTACTATTTTCTGTGCTTTCTTTTGCTATAATAATTAATCGAGTAAGGGTTTTTTTCTTCGGAATTCATTAAATACGTCGACTAGGCTCGGAAAGTCATTGGATTTACGAATGAAATTTTGTTGTTTAAGCAATTAAACTTTGCGAAACGAATTTGAATAGGGAGTTGTCATGAGAATTGTTTGAAAATATATTTACGCCAAAATGTTGTTGTTTGTTAATTAATATTATAAAAATGAGAGAATTTCACACAATTAAAGGAATTCACAAGTTTTCGCTAATAAATATATTCTTCCATTGAGAGAGAGAGAGAGAGAGAGAGAGATATTTATATATAGAACGAAATGTGACAATACACACTGTACACACTTAATGCATACGATGAATTTTTGCGACCTTTTTTCTTCCAATTATTCGATCTAAATTTTTAGCAATGAATAAACTAATTATTTAACACTATAGTAAATTTTACATAAGGAAAAAGCATATATAAAAAGTTGAAATGAATAACTGTGTTTAAAATCCATCGTATGCATACCGATGTAGAGATACATATTTGTACACTGTAATATATAATTTATACATAATGTGAAATTTATTTATAAATCCGTACATCATTTTTTCCGAGTCTCATTGCTTAATCTGCAAGTCGATTAAATTTCAACTCGAAGACTCATAATACCTCAGTTTTAACTAATCGAGTCGCAACAGCTCTTTATTGCATAATTATCAAACTACCGTCGACACGTTTATCTTTTAATACGTCTTTACTGGGGTTTTTCTTATTATTAATTGCTTATTTGCTTTTCACTTAAATTCGTGTTTTTCTTTTTTGCTGTTCATAAATATTGTTGATGCATTGTGTGTTGATCCCGTTTGTGCGACTTTTATGCCAGTCTTTATTTTTTTTTATTCATCTTTTTTTCCAGAAGGAAAGCACATATCTTCCATTAAAGGTAGCAGTTTCAAACTAAAAAATTTTACATACAATTCGAATTGATCGTACAATAAAACGAACGCTTAGGTCGTTAGATATATGTCCAAACGTTAGTTCAGCGGCAGTGTCGGGTATTATATTATACATGACATTCAAATTTCTTCCGGAAAAAATGTCAACTTTGATAACAACCTAATACGACATTTCGCATCTAAAATGCATACTTTAAATTTTAAACACACTTTTACGTTTTATCTATAGAGATACTTTGTAAATTCGTCAAAATGATTACTGATGAAAAAGGTAAAGGTAAAAGGTCGTTGAATATCGAACTGCATCGGACTGAAAGTAGTTTCCAAGGTAAATTCTATTGAAAAATTAACGAACGCATTGGCGATTTCCATTCTAGTAACGATTCTTTCGTAAGTAGTATCTGCAGTATTTTTTATAGTAGCATAGTAATATGATTATTTAAGAAAATGTAGACTCGTTTTTTTTTTTTTTTTCATTACTCGTCCTCTTCATAGGTCGCCTTTTCAAACAATCACTAAATACGACATTTTTTCGAAAAAAAATGTCTACACCAAATAGTGCAAAGTAATCATATATAAACATCATATGTTTTGCTTTCTCACACTTGCAGAGACATATGACAAATAATTTTGGCAAGTGTCTGTCAGTTTCATTTTGTTTTAACAATATTATCGTAATTTAGACTGACTATTATGACACACATAGACATAATGTTTGCTTCGTCGTAATTTTGCCGTCTGTACCATTACTACTAATATTGTTGAAATTTCATAATCGTGTATCATTCCCAATGCCTTAAACTAATCATTTATAAACTTATCTAAAGATGCGATAGCATTTTTTTCTACGCGCTATATTTCGTCTTTCAATAAATATTACAGTTATTTACATATTGAGTCGCGAAAACTCATCGAACATTATTTTTCTTTCTCTACCGTAGAATTAATTAAAACTGTCACGAATATACGTTCGTCATAGATTCATCGTGTGCAATACTTTACAACTTATAGAAATTTTGTTGTTACAAACGATGGGTTCGGCAATAACTCTTTCCTGGAGACGAGAACTGCTGTAACCTTTTTGACTCGACTGAGAAAAATCAAATGTAGGCAGTTAAATGAACATTTGGCGGCATGATCACTCGTCGATAAATGCATTTTTATCATTCTTTTGTCCTCGGAACGAATGATTTCTTCCTTTCTTTCGTGTTTAATTGGGCAAGGCCCATACGACATTTAAACAAAGAGTATCACATTTTACACATTTACTCCATAATCTTATCAAGTCTATGCTTTTTTCTTTTTCTCGCTTTTTATGTATATGTACAGTTTGGCCAACTGATCTGTGTAATGCGTATATTAATTGGGAAAAATGTTATTGTTAATTGATTTTCTTTTGTGTCACTGTCGGATTTATTATGACCCACGATCTAGTTGTATTTTTGACTCGTGATACCGTATTTTTAGTTTTTTCATCACTGACCGTACATAACAAACTAATTGTTAATTTTATATTCAATTTGCCTGACTTTTTATGTAAATTTTGGAAAGTTTAAGGGTTATTGTATTTTATTTTCAAATAAAAAAATTTTATTCAAATAAATATTTTTACAAAAAATGTTTCTTAATCATCACACTTAAGATTTTTAGGAGACACAAATAATTTCAATTATTCTAAATTACAAGTGATAAAAAAAAATATAAAATTAACAATATACATTAGAACAGCTGTTTTTTTTTTATCCAAGACCTTTCAAGATAGGCGTACATTTTATGGAATGAAATCTCGAAAGGTAAAACGCTATTGTGCCTCTATCATTTTCCATTTTTTATTATAAATCAATCAGTCGGTTATTCTATATTGTTACAATTATTATCATCGCTTATTATTTAAATAACTTTTTCATCGATACAAATGCGCTGAAAAAACATTATAAAAAAACAACCGGTTTGGGCTTTGTACTCAAGACGGGTGTTCACGCAAGGAACGGCACTACTTTGAAATAGACTTTTTTCAATGTTCATCGTAATTATTCTTTTATCTAGTATTTCAAAAAGTCTTATATAAATTGAATGTAATAAATTACTTCGCTCAACTATCACTCGTATATAACTTTTTTTGTATCGTGCGGTAACTCTTGGCTTCATTATTTATTATAAATTCGGTATAAATAATCCTTATAAATTCATCGAACTTTCAACGAAAAATAAATTGTGTACATGTAAGTGTATATTCGGTACGTTTCCTATGAAATCGCGCCTTCATTTTCCATTTTATTAAAGTGTAAAAAGATCGTATAAAAAAGGGGTGCCCTTTGGTGTACTTTTTCGCATAAATTTTAAATCGACATTTTTTTATCAATTTACCTCTCTTTAAGTTGCTCATGCGACTTACTCAAAATGAAAAATGTAATTGCAATAAGAAGAATAGTAAAAAAACGTCTTTGTTTAATAAACACTTCAATAATGTAGTACATACACGATTACACGAACGTGGAACGTAAAGAACTCATTTACCAAACTTATATAAAATACTACGTTCTTTTGTGGAAGGGTATGGCTAACGGTATTTCGACACCTTTTAGTATTAATTATTTTATAAAAGTAATTAATTAATGTATACTACATACCATACACGCATAACAACTTCAAGTCGTAAATTAGTCTTATAAAGCAATCAATATTAAAGGAAAATTGACGTATTTAAACAAGTGTAAAAAGTGTCGAACTAACGATTTATGCTATTACTTCCTTTTTTTCTTACTAAACTATAGTAAATGCATACGCGTAAGGATAATAGGACAAAATAGATAAAGAAACTCTATCATGGCCACTGTACATGATATACAAATACAATCGATATACGTGTATTACGTCTAGTAAATCTTCGATTCATTTATTCCCGTCCTTCCTTTTTCTTCCTATTCGATGAACATCTCTTAGGCTTTAAAGGTGCTTTTTCCTCCGACAATCTTTTCCCATTATCGATTTCCGAGGTTTTAAACGCCCCCTCTTTTTGCCCTCTTTGGTTTCTCGCTCGATCGATACACTTATCGAATTCAACTGAAAGTAAAAAACTTTTTTTTTTCAAGTCCCTTGATGTTATACACACCACCACAAACTAAACGCGCAGACGCTTTAACTCAATTATGCTGTTACAAGGTAAGATGAGACCTTTTTTTTTTTAATTTTCTTTTGTTATCATTTTTTATCTTTGACGACAGATCTTGTGCATTGAACGTTTAAAGATTATTTTACGCGGAGATTGTACGTGTGAATAATATATCTTAGATTTGATTGATGAAATAATGCACTGAAAAAGAATAGAGGAAGCTGTTCGCACAAGAGTTGTTTGGTCGCGTGCGCTTAGAGCTCGGTGACGGCGTACAAATTGGGATCACTGCCCTGAACCTGGCTAAGCGTTGAGACTTGCTGCTGATGTTGGTGCTTGTCATGGCGACGGTTGTACGTGCCGTACATGTTGGGTACGGTGCTGACGCTGTTGTTCCCGACGACGGCCGGTGTCGCGTGGTTGCTACTGCCGTCGTAGCCATTGCTGTGCGCCCTGGAGAAGTTGCGGTCGAGCGTGCGAACCTGGTCCTGCATCGACTGGTGATGATGCTGGTGCTGACCGACTTGGTGTTGGTCCTGGACGCGGACATTTGGAGCTTTGTTGCGTACAAGCGAACGGAATTGGCTCATGTTACTTTGCGAGCGGGTCTCAATGTCCCAGGTGTTGTTAGCGCTGCCGCCAGTACCATTGGGGTTGGGCAGCGGCAGCGGACGGCCGGCCTGATTCCATGCAGCTGCTGGGCCGCGCTTTAAGTTGGCCAAGTTTTTCGGGTCGAGTGTCTGAGTCTTGCGCGAATCCTGAAACGTTGCCAGGTGCTGAGGACCTGCGATGCTGCCGTGAGAGTTGTGAGATAGGGTGCTGCCTGTGAAGGAAGCTACACTTGGCGTCCATGGTGGCTCTCTTCCTGCAAGTTGACACATTTTTCTTAATGACTAATGATTAATAAAGAAGCAAAAGTTAATTCAACTTATTGACCAATTACCCGGTCCCGAGGGGGCGTGCCCTCAGTAGAAATCGTTGGGTTCCAGAGTCTTGCACTGCTTGCTCAGAGTCGCGTACTGGCCAGGCTGATCCCCGAGCCCGGGACGATGGTCAGCTCGTCCGCTTGTCTGCTGATTATGCTGACTCGATTTGTGATCTCCGATTCCGCTCCCGTTAATGGCCCCACCTCTGCTGAAGGTAAATAATAATTTTTACATAAATTAAAAAGTCAATCGACTGTCATTATTAAATAATATGCTTATTATGTAGCGCTTGATACTTGACGTATGTTCCATTTCAATTGTAGGCATTATTATTAGTTTTTTATTCAACTAAACAAATTCTTTACATCTCCACATTGTTTCTACAGAAATTTTAAGGAAATTAATGGCGCCTGCAATTAAAAGGAAATGTTGCTCTATTCGCTCTAAAATGGGGAGTATTTGTTAATGCTCTTTTTATTGTCTTGTTGTTAGTGAAAACTAAATTGCGTCAAACCAACATAAATAAAAAATCACACTTCTCTAAACACGATCTGCTACAACATCGATATAAATATGAAAAGTCCTACAGACCACAGAATTTAGCGACATTATGATGATGATTGTATTTTGTAATGAGCAGTGATTTTTAATAAATCAGCGAGTACACTAGAGTTAAACGACATTAACAAATAAACACTGTCTCCAATGTTGACGAAACGAACAATTCGAAAGACTACTATCCATTTTTTAAGAAATAGAACAAACGATAAATGTTATTATTTTTTTTATTAAGTTGAGAGACGATTCTATTTCTTAAAAATTGTTAAAACGATAACATTAACATGTGAATGAATGACGCAAAGCGAGTAACAATAACGAAAAAGACATTTGCAACTTGACTTTCCAAGTATTGCGAACAAAAAACAAACGCTAGAACATCTAATAATAATATTAATAAAGAGGTCGAGTAATTTACTGTGTGTGTGTGTGTGTGTGTGTGTGTGTGTGTGTAATAACAATATTGTAAAGCAGCTATCGCTCATTTGTTTTTAAATTATTATTTGCAGCGGAAGTATAGTATCAAGAGGCGCGGCATCGCCTCGAGGCCAGTAGAATAATGTGTAAAACTTTTAAATAAAGCATATTAAATAAAAAGTATACAAACTCTAGACTAACTTAAAAATTGAAAGAAAAAAAAAAACAATTAATTGATTCCACAAATATTATAATGGTAATTTTTATAAAATAATTTATTATACTAATTTTTTTTTTTTAAATATTTAGAATGAATAATAACTATTATAGTAAATATATTAAAAATTAATAATAAATTACGATGAGAAAAAAAATTATATAAATATATTTTTTTAATTCATTTTTTTTAAGTTACCTTGATCGCAATGTTATTTAATCTCTTCCAAAAATACTCCAATCTAATGTATGATGAAAACTTTAATAATTTGTAGCAATATAAATATATGAATCTGGTTTTCATAAAAATTTAACAGACTTTTGATATTGTTTGTCAGTCTTAAGGTCTTGTTGGTTAATATATTGATTATCCAAAATTTTTCTGTTGCACATGAATCGATGGAAAAAGTTAAATTTCAAAAGCAGTTATTGTAGCTTTGATCTTAAATTATTTCAATAAATATATTTTATAACAGTTTGTCCAGACGTCAGAGGAGTTTAATTCTTTAAATGACTGCAAAATCGTTACTACTGATAATAATTGCATACTAAGCGGATAAAAATTGATTGACTATAATTCTAGATTGATTTGCTTCGGTTTATAAATGCAATTGTTGGAGCTTAAAGCCTTCTGGCGTCTAGACTAAGTGTGCGTCAACGTATTTAGCGGAGAGCGCAGGCAGCATTGAATTGGACTTTAAATCTAAGGTAAAAGGTAAAGTTTAAAAATGATGTGCTAATAAAATATTTGTTCCGAATGCCGCCTACGGCTAGATACGAGGTTGCGAGGCTCTGATCCTAGCATCTCGCAAATATTTTAAGCGAATAAAATGGCAGTATCTTATAAGAATGAGGGCTATGATTGAAAATTGAAAACGTAAAAAAATGATCATGCACAAACTTTGACATGCTCTCGTGCATCTGACGTGCGCGGGCTGTCGCAGTAGCGTAAGACGGCGGGGGCGGCGTTAGCAATAGAGGCTGCTTAATAGTATGGTTGCCGTGAGCATTCGGATTAAGAGGAGGGGCTGTAGGCGGGTACGACCCTTGGCCTCGGAGTGTCCGCGCCGCTATCGCCTGCGAGGCCGCCGACGGTGGCAAATACGGATCTTGCTCGTTCACCTGGTGGTAGTCGTTTCTGCGAAGGAAAATAATGAAGGGCTCGATTAGCTATTAGATTCTTCGGAAATATTGACGCAGTTTGACGGCAGCTTTGAGTTTAATAAAAAAAATGGATCGGATAATCTCACCGCTTTCTAATGTAAATCCACGTGTGAGAATCGACCCAAACTAGGACAGTGAAGAAAAATCCCGCAGCCACGCTTGCCAGGAGCATTAAAGTGAGACCGAATCTGCAAAAGGAAGAGTTCCGATTAACGAAGAGACTGTGTGAAAAGCTTAAGTGTTTTAGGCGCTACGTACAGTCCGAGATGACAGAGGCTCTTGGTCGCGTGAACATACTGCTTGTGCAGAGGATTGCAGTCGAGAAAAGTGGCAAGGCTGTTGATCTGCTTGTTGACGCTGTTGATGTCTATGGCGAGGCTGGAGAATCTTGGCTGCAATTGATGATCTTTGAAGAGATAGTTGGCGAGCTGCTTGACTTGCTCGAGGCTCCGCCTCATCTGCGCGGTTGCTTCGGTGGCATTGTGCAGCTGCTGGGTGAACGGGTTGTTGAGCGACTTGTCGCAGTGCGTGTAGTACGACAAGACTTGAGAGGCCAGCGGCGTCGAGGCAGTCTTGCTTATGTAGCCGTCCGGCGAGATGCACAGGTCTCCCAGCGCTACGGAGCTCGCCAGGTAGAGCGAAGCCATCAGCCACGAAATGATGACCGCGAATAGGCCGAATACGGAGAAGCTAGGTTTCGGTAGGAAAAAAATGAGTTGAGAAAATGTTTCCTGAGTCCTTGGCAAGTTTTGCCGACTAGTTTTGCCGACGAGTTTTGGCGACTCACGTGATGAGGGCGCATCTGGAGTGTCGCGCGACGCCGACCAGTAGGACCACGCAGAGAATGAGCAAGGCGCTGAGGACAGCCATAGTGAGGGGCCACCTGAGCTGCTCGACTCGCTCGGTAAAGGCGATCGCGAGGCCGAGGTTGATGCCGCTCAGCGGCTGCCTGATGGCATGGCTGCGGTTCAGCGCGAAGTTCGTGTTCTGCTTTATCGAGTCGAGCTGCTGGATGAGTGAGCCCAGAGCCGTCTTGTTGCTCGCCGGCGCGTCCGACTGGTCGCGCAGGGCCGTCAGGTCGCTGTCCACCTTGCGCTTCAGCGTGTTCTCGATCATCTCCGTCTGGGAGGATAAGCGACTTTAATCTTTAGAGGCTTCCCCTTCTTTCACCACAAGTTTCTCTCACCTGGTTCCTAACGGCCATGATGGAGCCGTCGATGTTCTTGGCGGCGGCGACAAGCTGCACGATGCCGTTGTGTACGTCGTCGTTGCCGTAGAGTCCGACAGCGACGGCGCCGCAGCAGAGGATCGCCAGCACCGCCAGACAGCACTTGAGCAGGGCGATCGAGCGCCGATGTCGGGGCTTGCGGTCGCAGCATCGCGTCACCAGGTACACCAGCAGTACCAGCAGCGTCAGGATCAACACCGCCGCTGGTATACTGCCAAGGATGCCGAGACTCTGACAATCAAAGTATTTCATTATTCCGGTTAGTAAAACTATACAATCTTAGCTTATAATCTCTTCGTCATTAGTATGGCATTTATGTCATTTCAATTAGCGTCGACGCTCATTTTTAACAATCACTTGTACTGCATTATCAATAATCATTATCATTCATAATACGCATTCCTAATTTCCTAACCAAGTTTTTCCTCTTGATTACTTGACTAAAAGTAGCTCACCTCGAGGTAAATTTCCGAGTGTGGATTGAAGGTGTTGTTGACGATGTGCAAAGATACATTAAAGTGTGGAAATTGATGGAAGATTCTCGCGAGCTGCGGCACCGTGTACTGCTCCGGAAGCTGCTGACCGACTGCCATTTTGGTCACACCTTAATGGCCGCCGAACGATGAAACGGTGCAACTAAGCCTTCTTGTCAAGACATGCTACAATCGCTGCAATAAATCAAGAGAATATCTTTTAACACTCGTGCAATATTGATCGATGAATAAAAATTAATTGAAAATTCGAGTGAAAGTGGCAAAGGGATGAAATTTTACCGATAGCCCTTGACAAGCTCAGCAACGATTAAACCGCCGACAAAGTGTATATTGAAACACAGCTGCCGGATTGATGCACGTTTTTCCGAGAACAAGGACAAAGGCGCTATTGTGGGGAAGCGTTCCAGAACCGCAGGGGAATCAAAATATCGCATTATTCTAAACCCATTTCAAGCGACGCTTATACATCTGCATTGTTTTGCACTTGAAAAAATAACCTATTTTATAATATCGCTGACTGCTGTCCACGAAGGGGAAAGCGGGAGCACCTCTGAAAATAGCTTATCTTATAAAAATCTTATAATATAAAAAAACAAAAATTCAATTTTATTTGTTATGAAAAATATTTGCTACAAGTATCGCAAAAAATAATACATTTACAAAAAAAGTATTTTTACTTTGATTTTCCAAGTAAAAGATTTTTTTATGTACAACTAAGAGCTTTTTTCAACATTAATTATAAAGTGATAAATTTTCAATCCTTCTACGCTAAAATTGATAAAACTAAAATTGATCGTAATTAATGATGTCATTGTCAGGTGGTAATTTCCCTTAAAATGTGCTACCTGATATCACACTTGGCAAATTGATTGTAACTCTCACGTTTGCATCGCCTGCTATCTGTGGAGCGTTAACCTTTCGACGACAGTAGTGGAACGTGAAAACGTGAATCTTCTCGGCGCGCAATGCAACTGCTCGAGACTGTCGCTGCTGCTCTTCCTTTTTCTCTACAGTGCGTGGGCGTATTTCGACGCGCGGCTTCGTTACCGTCATGCCGGATGGTAAATCCGCTTTTTTCAGCCCCAAAATGACTCTGGGCTGCCAACATTTTTAATCTTTTGTGCCATTTTTCTTGATCAACTAAAATTTTGCTCCAGAATCTACATTAATAAAAATCAATGGATACAAATTATCCATAAAGTGATGCGCCTTGCTGAAAGTGATAGCGGAATAATTTACGAAGCTACGGAACGCTCAAGTGCATTATGAGAAAACTGGGCCATCAAGAATGTAAAATATCCACTAGTTTCAAAACGAGAGTTGGGATCAAGTCTGTAACAGCGTCGAAAATAAAGTTAGTGAAGCTGTCAGCGTTTAAGTCGTTACTGTCGTTATCAGCAGTTAGTGACTGCATTTACGGCACCTTATCTTGACTGAACGACCTTAAAAGCACAAGACACATTTTCGTAGCATCGATCTCTCAGTATTTTCATGCACGTATTTTTAAAGCGTCCCAAATGATATTAAGCCATCCAAGTCTCGCAAATATACAAGTCCACAATATACGAAGGATTTTTCGGTTCTGCGGCGAGACGGTCAAAACAGTAATTGTTAAAGATTTTTTCAACCCCCATGGCACTCGTCGGGTCTGTTTTCGTGGCATCGTGTGTAAATCGGCCGTCGCACCCGTTAGAAGCGTTTGAGCGAACTTCCAGAGAGAAATGCTATGTCAGACGGTAGCAAAAGAATCTGTTCGGACGACGAATAATAGGCGTCGACGAAAAAATACGACTATTTTCCTAGCTTTCCATCGTATTGCTGCTTGAGACAAGTTGAACAATGACAGCTGTTTGACTAATTTTCGCCGGGTCATTATAGAAGATACTTACATAATTGTATTATTGTATATTGGCCGCGGGAAATACCGTAATTAACATTTTTATATAAATACGTATTGCGGTTCCGCGTACGTATATAAATATATACCTATAAGTTTTCCCTAAGGAGGCGCCTTTGTCCGTACTTATGGAAAATGAAGTCAATCAAGTCTGACAAAATGAAAAATGACTTTAACCGATAAACTTTCTAAAAATTATCCAAAAGTTTAATTAAACAGCTAGTCACGCTTTTGAGGCGCAAGCGCTTAGTCGAAAGATGTATTCCTCATAGAAGCAAGTGCTACGCAAAAAGTACAAAGAAGCCAGACAAAGAAGCTGCCTCTACAGTGGAAGCAAACGAGCAGGATGAGGAAGCAGATGGGTGAAGGTGATCGGGAGCGCGTCACTACCGAGTTAATCCATGATATCCATATCCATTCCATAATATAATTTTGCCGTGTGATGTCTTATCGAAATATCGTTCCGTCCGTATCCAACCCAATTCCTATTATTCGCGATCTGAAACAGAGTCCTAATCTTTTTTATAATATAAAATTGACCGTTTAAGCTTTCAATCGTTTGTTCGACGTGATTTTGATTTTCGAGAAAATAAAAACAAAATTTCAATTGTTTTTCTTTCAAAGGTTAAATAATTGCGAAATTAGCCTCTGAATAATGCTGCTCGTAAAAAAAGTCTGGCTACGGTCACTGTCCCAGACTTTAACTAACTTGGTTTTTTGCTTAAATTGTTGCTTTCATTATTTTCTTAAACATAATATTATATAGACGTACGTTGTATAAGAAAATTAATAAAATTTTTTCCAATGATTTTATCAATCAATAAAATCATCAATAATCAAATCGTTGTTGGTAAAAATTTCCATAATTTTCTTACTCAGTATACCTTTATATAAAATATAAACTTATCACTTCTATGCTATTTTTTAACATAAACACCGTTATCTTATAAGAATAGCCTTAGGATCGCAAACACAACCTTACTTGTTCCTTGTTCTTGTTCGATTCGTATTCCTTCTTTCGTTTACTGCCTCATACTTTTTTATAACTCTTCATTTTTACGGCTTGCGTCTTTCGAGGCTCTACATTAGCGAGAATAAGTTAGGCGCGAGATCAAAGGTATAAGAAAATAAACAGCATAGAGTGTTAAATTACTAATTCGATTAAAACCGACAAAATGATGATATCGGGCACAGGGAGAGAGAAGAAAAGACTGTACTTTATTCTTGACTTAAGAACAGCCTGCACGCCAGGAATGTAGGTCGGTTTTTTTCCTCTCTGCAGAAAATGGACAGTATACTTTTCGAAGATTCGGATATTATTCGGGTACATTGCTGCAGCTGGGGTTACACGTATCTCGCTCGTAAATCATATCTGCTTGCGTCACGTAGCCACGTAACATTGTTGCTCTCTTTTTCCCTGTGAGCTCTGAGTTTATTATCTCCACTGAGAAGGAGAAGAAAGAGACAGCCGCAACTATCGAGTAACTATACCAATAGCGTTCCATTGCAGGTTTCTGCACTGCAGTCAATGTCCAAACGTTAAACAAATCTCACGACGGCGAGGTCAAGTATTGGATCCACCATGCGCTTGCTCGCTGGACAGTCATCCGGTTATAACATATCGTGTAAAATATAGTGCTTCAGCTCTCTTGACAAGACGAATTCGAAATGGAATAAATACTAAAAAACCAGCACTCAGTCGAGCTTTTAAATGCTTGCAGTTCAAGCATGTCGCTAAAGGTTATTGTATATAAAATTGAATTATCACTTTTCAGGCTACTAATGTAATAAAGGAAAACATTGATAAGGAAAATCGGAATTTTAGATGGAGGCACGAAGCCATAGACGGAGAAAAGGTTTGAGAGGACTGCTCTGCTTGGTGGACGCGTTCTCTTCTCACGCCGCGGCAGGGCTTGGAGGTCGTCGTCGCGTCCCGATTAACGGCGCTTCTCGTGACTCGGTTTCATAAATTTATAATCGCTCGTTGGAAAATTGGAGCGACCTGGCCTTTGGCGCGAGCCTAGCACAACGCGTCGCCGTCTTCTCGCGTCTCGCCCGTTACCTACGCGAATGCCTCCCGTTCCACCAGGGCCACGGGTGCAACCCACTGCAATTCAAAAGATGCATGCTGCTTACGCAATTTTCGTTTTCCTTCACATATTCATTAAGATTCGCTTAGGCAACTGCCAGTCCAGTTTAACGACTAATTGAGGAAAACAATAGTTATAAATCATATATCCTAGCTCCTAGAGTCGGTTAGAACTAGCTAGAGAGGAATAGGGTGCCAAGAGTGCAGTGTACAAAGGCAAACATGTAAATCCCCGCTGCTGCGCCGCCGTCCAGTGTCAATAACCCAGGCTAGCGGCTAGGAAAAGGAGGCCCGCGCTCACAAAGGCGAGAGGCGCGATGCACTCTCGAGTGCCGTATCTCGCGCATGATCTCTCCAATGGCACTCGGGCTATAAATGTCCGCTTGGCCGTCTGTGGGATTATCTCGTGCCGCTCCTTTCGTCCAGGCGTACGCGCACAGACGCGCATCTTGTGGCCCGTTGTGGCCCGATAACCTACCGCGGATGTTAACATCAATTCGATTCAATTCAAAATGAAGCACTTTTAAAATAACGAAAACTTGAAGATTTTAAACAAACCGAACGCTTTAAAACTGCAGCTTACTGATCTTAATAGGATTGCTCCTTAAATTATTTCAGTAAATTTAAGTATATTTCTAAAATTTCTGAATATTATATTAGTATTAACCGAAGAGGGTGAAAGATTGTTGAAAGAAAATTCTACTAGGTACTCTTCGTACTAGAAAAATTCATCTCTCGTACAGTCAAGTTTTCACAAGTTGTTTATTATAATTAATTGCTCGCTTGAATACTTTAAATTATTTTGGCTAATGAAAAAATGCCAGAAAGCAAGGAAATAATATATATCGACGATCGCACGGAAGAAGGTCCTATCTCCGAATGAAATTTCTTCGCAATCATATTAAATTTCTCCACAGCTACTCGACTTTTTTTTGCTTTCTTGTCCTTAAAATCAATCAAACCCTTTACTTCGTTTTGGGTTTTAACAGCAACTAGGGCTTTTTCAAAAGCGTTGAATTTGAATATAATGAAATACATAAAAAAAAAATTCTTTCCGAGATAGAATCTTTTCAGCCGAAACGAGATGGGATCTTTCTTCACCCGCTAACGAAATACAATCTTTTTCCGTGCGATCGTTGATATATAATATATATTCGGTAGAACTATTCTTGGTGCGCAGGATAATTATAGGTTTCAACGTTTACCATTGTTTATCCGGCGTGACTCCTTAGAAGCACTTTTTATCGCTATCGAGAGTTGTCGAATTCCGCGTGTGAAACACGTCGAGGCAACGGCGACATGATCAATTCGCCGATGCGCGGGTGTGAGCCTCCCACCAGGAGATGGTGGCAAAAGCAAATTTGAAAATTTCCGTTATCAAAAGCCAAGGCGTGGCAGCATCTGCCCAAATCTACTACAGCCGACATCACTAAGCTTTACGTCCCCGATCTGAGCAACTCCATATTTAACCTAAGAAATGAGCATGTTCACTCATTAGGGAAAAAACGATTTTATTATATATAATATTTCATTTAAAAAAAGAATGTGCTTATGGAAGAAGTTTCTTTTTATATAGATAAATTTATGGAGCGCGAGGGAGGCAAATCGATCTGAGGAAGCATTTTGCTTCCATCTCCAACCGCTTCTCTCTCAATTCCGGTGTGCTCGAGAGTGCGTGACCCCGCGAATCCGCGTGGGACTATACCTCCGATCGCTTCGCCGAGCACACTTTACCGTCCCAGGGGGCCAACACCTCCTCCATTTCTTTTCTCGAGATAGAAGACTGATCAATTTTAGTCGCAGCGAATCGGTCCCTTGTTTTCTTGTATATACTTGTGTTAGGAATTTTCTCCGGAGGTAAGTCCAATTGAGAGGTTACGTAATGACGGGTTTTTCTGGGGTTTTCTTTTAATTCTGCCGAGTGCTTCTTTTATTCAGTAATTAATAGAATGCGTATAAGATTTTACAATTAATATGTCCAGTTTTATACGTTTAAAAGTGCGGCATCTCAAAACACAAAAGTACACAAGATAGCGTAGGCGCAAGTCCAGCTAGAAATCGAGTTATTCGTAACATACATATGTAACTACTCGATCATAGAGGTTAAAGGTTGCGGCACGCCAGCGCTCGAGGAGAGTGCGGCGAGGTGGCAAGTCCAATTAGTAGTGCCGTTAGTTATCGCCTTGCTGCCCTGCAGATTTAAAGTGCGTCTCGCTTTCGGACGACTTTAAATAGAATTTTTACGGCCCTTCTAATTATTATTAATAAATCTTTGCAAAACATGAATGCCACATTCCATTATTGACTCGAAGAAAGTTAAGTAAACTAAAGATAGAAAAAAGAAAACAGTCCCGTAGCTCGCAATGAAAGTCAAGTTAAAAGTTTTGAGGAAAGGAACTTGGAGCGTGCTGCAGAAAAAAGAAAGAATTCCCGCGCAAAATCAAAACCCCACATGGCCGAGGCCAGCGGGCAATAAAAATCTGGTGGTGCTGCAAAGCCAGCGGGGAGCGAGGGAGGCAGATGTTTCCAAGGGCCGTACGGTCGCCTGGTAAATTTAAGCGCGCTCACGATCTTCCTCCTTACGTTCGTCGTCGCATAAATAAATGTGACTGCCAGATGTGAACTCGGAGGATTTTCCCCCCTCGACCACGACGCGGACTGATCATCGTCTTCGACTCTTATGATTGATGTTTGGGATCTCGATCTCGGCGCAAACGACTTTTTCTTTTTCTTCTTCGCCCTTCTCGTCATTTTTATTCTTCCCTACATTTCCCTTTTCGTAATAATAATATGCTAAAAGCTTGGACTTCCTCTTTGTTATAATAATCCACCTTTCGCTTTAATTAAATAACTGTAACAGCAAAGTTATTTAGTTCTTGCTTTTTCAACGAGTTATTACATTTTTATTGAAAACAATGGTTCGTTATCTCATTAACGATTCCATCGTACGGCAAATTTTTAAAAGAGCGTGGAATTATTTGAAATTGTTTTCCGGTCCAGCTATTACTATACTATAAGAAATTAATAGAAATTTAAAATGAAAAAGCGACAAACACGTTCTTTCTTGCGCTGGCGCGTTACTCGTCACATTTGACAATTTTATAAGCTTCCAACTATTCACGCCGGTATTCCGATACATGTACTACTTTATATACGGGTACACCGGAAATAAGCTACACGGGTAAATAAACTAGTCGTGAGGCAAGTCGATTCTCCCCTTGGCTCCCTTTTCGTCGCTCTCCTTGCCTACTTTTCCGTGCGGTTTACCTTTTGTCTTTTTTTCCCTTGCTTAACCTCTTCCAGCTTTTTTTATAAATACCATTCGGAAGTTGTGAGATACCGCTCTCGTTCGTGTTCTTATCCACTTTAAACTGTTTTTAGCTGTGAAAAAAGTCATTTCGAATGGGAGGGCTGAAGAAATAAAGATGTACGAGGTTTAAATTTAAAATGGCAATGGTGGATGTTGTACGTGAGCTCGGACTACTCGCTCCGTACCATGTCTTTGTGATTCTGAAAAATTAGTAGCAAAATTAGCTTCGTAATTATGCCGGATAAAAAATTTTGCAAGCAGTATTATGCCTAAGGAATATAACTGAAGTACGAGTACGCGAGACAAGATTGGAATTGAATAAAGAAAAGTTGACAGTACGTTAATGCTTTAAGTAGTTCGTGTTGAGGGTGAAAAAAGCGGTGTTCGCAACTTGACTACCTGACTCTAGTTGCTCGAATTCACTGAATTTTGGTCCCAACGAACTTGTACCATTACTTAAATTGAATACTAAAAATTAAGACAGAATTCTCTTTATATACTTTGTATACTCCTCGGGGATCGACGAATCTACAAAATGTTTAGGAAACAAATTTAATCTTCCCTTTCCCAAGCGCAGGGTAGGTAGCAACTTGCCCTGGCAGCCATTGTGGCTACGAATAAATTGCATAAACAAATTTCCAAACAAAACACAGCCGAGCGAGTGTAAGTAAACTATGTCGAAAACTCGGAAGCACGAGAGAGAAATTAAAGAAGGGATCGTCGTTTCTAGGCGTAAGCGCGCGCAGCGCGCAAGCTGAACAACACACAAAGGGCAGACGAAATATTTCATGAGGGCTCGCCAGCGTTACTGCATACTTTCTACCCTTTCGCTTGCGAAAAAAAGTCTATCGAGCCGAGACTCAACTTCCCCTCCTTTTTTTCCGTCGAGCGCGAGGTTAGCTTCTCTCTGCTTGTCTTTCGCATTAACACGCAGCTACGCAAACTTTCAAATGCGCGCGCTTTTTCCTAAAACTTGCCGACTAAATATTACTTGCAAAGCAATTAAAGCGCTTCGAGAAGCAAAACAAAAGTAACAGAGTACAAAGTACGTTTCATCAAATGCGGGTGCCCCATGACTTTCGTAGGCTGCATCTGAAGGAAGGAATTTCATTTTGACTCATCAATCAAGTGTTTTTCTGATGCTGCACAATGTTTAAAAAACAGGAAGCTTTCAGGCCTTGCTTTTGCTCAGTGATTTAATTGAAATTTTAACCAATTCCTTCTTTTTTTTTTCTCTACGTAGTAATCCATCCGAATTCTTTCGTATTCGATTTCTTCGTTATTATTTGCACATCTTTTTCGTTTACAAGGCCGATATACTAATAAGATTGGACCACTATAAATGTCAGCTTTATACTTGATGAAAGTCCATTAAGCCGTGCTCGTGTTCCTTTTCCGCCAAAGTGATAACTCCCGGCCGTTGCGAAGCGCCCCGGGGCCGCTAAGGAGTCGCCTATGTGCGCGTTGACCGGCGGACGGAAGTGACGCATTTGTTCCGGCCGGGATGCGCTCGGTGAGTCGCATGCCAAATGGATTCGGCGACTCTTACCTATACCTAAACTTTGTTTCCAGAAGCGTATCCGGATTCGCCGGCTACTGCTGTCGTCACCATTGCATTCCCCAATGATGCATGGGCCGCTGCTAATTTTTTTAAGAGCAGCTCCGGAATTTATGAGTACTCGCAATTATTACTGCTAGAAGAGTACCAGGCCTCGCTCAAGAATTTTTTTAATACGCTCAACTCGAATTTCACCAACTGCTGATTATTCAGCTCCCATGATGAAATTTATATATTCTTCACTAAAAAGCATACAAAAGCAAAACTGATAGGTTTTTTTTTTCAGGTTATAATTGTAAATTGCAGTTCCTGCTGATGTCCTATCGAGTATCGCGTGAAAGAAAAACGATGGAAGTAGACTGCGAGCCTATTCTTTCTTATCAGTGAAAAAGCAAGGCTGCAGGCTTCGTGAGTCCATCCCGTCGACGAGGAAAAGAGTTGGAAAATCGACAATGGCGGGGCTACGATGTCGGGAAAAGCCGTGCACCGCGTACAGGCGGCGCAGGATCTCGGGAAAATCAATACCTGGAGCGCAGTTGCCGTCGAGGAGGTGGCATTCGTACGCTCGTGTGAGTACGCGTGTACTCGACGACTCGCCGAGAAAACCCGATTCCATACGCCAGACTTTTCAAGTGTCCCGCCTGTAGGTACGTTTGTCGCTATGACATTTTTCAAAATAGTGTCCTTTGCTTTTAATCCGAAAAAAGATTGAATTGTATCGCAGTAGCAGATAAGCTCGAAGCACATTAATTCAGTGAATTAAGGCTAAGAGTTCTTCCATCGCGAGGGAAATTCGTACTCGAGGTTGACTGGCTTTCGAATAGAGGCCGGATTGCTGAGCGCACTCCTGGGGCCTTAAAGTCCAGCAATTTTCTAGACGCCGATAGTTCGGGAGAGTAAAACGCCTCCTTTTTGGCTGCTCGTGAACGTGTTACTCTGGTCCCGCCCGTAACCCTTTTCCTAACCTTTTTTTCCTTTTTAAGTTACCCAAGCTAACAATGCTGTAAATAATCGTGCGCAGTTCATTATGCATTCACGTAAGAAACAGCCGATGCTGATTTCTCTGCCGTTGCAATACTTGCGCGGCTTTCGGCTAAATTACTCTCAGAATAAATTTCACAAGTGGCAGATTTTTTAATTTGCATTTTATTTACTTTATTAACATTTCCATTTGTTTAATCTGAGAAATATTACGTTACTTTGAGTTTGCTTGTCATATTGCTCGATAACATTCGCTTTAACTGATAAAGCTTTGTGGCTTTTTAAATATGCCATTATGACCTTATAATAGTAATAATGCTATTATACTTTCTTAATAATAATGAAAACAATCAAGTTTTTTTGAAAAAATAAGCTTAATTAAAAAATTATACGAGTCAAGACATTTAGAGGTTAGGTTCTTTGAATCAACAACTGTTTACCTCGAAGACAAATCTCTAAAAAATGTATATAATATTGCAAAGTTAAGGTTTTTTCTAACACACTAGATCAGGCGCGCGCTTCGCGCGCGGAGATTCGATTTAACGGTTATCGCATAAACAATAATATAAATAATAAATAAATAATAAAAGACAACTATCGCTTGACCAATCACAACGCGA